>JASDQU010106062.1:191667-233341 GCA_032191745.1 Picea mariana
TGTGACCCCTTTACTCCATATGTGAGTCTGGTCGGCAAGCTATTGTCAACCTGCATCATCAACAAATCATGTCAGAACATATCCATATCATATCATCTAATCAGATGCACTAATATCACAATAAAACAATCAAATCCCAATGGTATACTCCCTGACTCAACCCGGAGTCCAAGGGGTTCCATCGATGCCTCTGCATCCTTGAGGTCCAAAATCCTGCACACTCAGTAAAACCGAGTCAATAGCACCTGTCTATGTCAAAGCGGTAAATCAACATGTCATCAACCCATAACGACGCCTCATAATCAAAATCAAAAGTTTTAATAGCATAATAATTCGGATCACTTGCGAGCAAGTGTCCTCAAGAATAAGTTCGCTTAGTGTGCCAGAGCGGGATGTTACACTAAGCTGATGGAATTCTGCTCTAAAGTGGTGCAGCCCCCCGAGGCTTGTTTATTGATGCACTTCCAAGTTCCAATAAAAGAGGATACTTATGTGTCTGGCTGTAGCAACTTCTTATAGCCATATTTTCCCTTGCTATCACTACATACATACTGCTTATTAATCACCAATATTATGAAAAATTCCTCAACTATATGGCAGGGTTTTAGTTGCTAGTTTAAGACAGTGTTATCATTTAGGCTTAAGCATTTTTTGATAATAAATGCATTTTATGGGTCAGAAAAGGACTTCATATTTATGTCAAATGTTTGTTGAAATAAATATTTCATTTTATTGGTCAGAAAAGGACTTCGTTATTTATTTCAAATATTTGTTGAAATAAATACTTTACTTGTGCAGATGAAGCGGGAAATTTCTACCATGAAGTTGATCAAGCATCCAAATGTCATACGGTTACATGAGGTAAACTTTGATTCTGGATTTGTGGATTCTCTTAGTAATGAATCGCAAACTTGACATTGGCAAAAGAAATATATCAACAATTGTATGCTTCATGGTGCTAATATCCCACTGGCTTTTATTGAAAAATTATCAGTTAATGTTGCATCTTGATCCACTCTATCCCTTTGGCATCATAGTAACGAGTTTCCTTCTTCCTTAGCAGTATATTACTGGGTGTTAAAACTATTTTAAGTGAAGATTTGGTGCTCATTTTTAATGGATCCCCTAGAATATTGAATGAAACTTAAATTTTGCATACACATAATCTTCTGTTTTAAGGCAGACACATGGGAATCCCTTGACTAGTTTGTTCATGTAATGATATGGGTTACCCATTATACTAAAGTACTAAAACTGATTGCTGTTGTCATCATTTTTAATGGATCCCCTAGAATATTGAACGAAAATTTAATTTTGCATACACATAATCTTCTGTTTAAGGCAGACACATGAGAATCCCTTGACTAGTTTGTTCATGTAATGACATGGGTTACCCATTATACTAAAGTAGTAAAACTGATTGGTGTTGTCATTATCTGGTTTTCAGGTCATGGCTAGTAAAACAAAGATCTATATTGTACTAGAGTTTGTAACTGGAGGCGAGCTTTTTGATAAAATTGTAAGCAATAGAGACTGCTTACAGATTTCAATTTTAGTTGCTTAATTCAATTATCAACCATTGAAAGTTATGAATTTCCTTTTATAGTGGTTTGTTTCTTGTTTATTGATTCAATTATCAACCATTAAAAACTATGGAGTTCTTTAAATGGAGGCTGCCATCTTGCTGTTAACAAGGATTATGTTGGATTCGTTATTAGGATCTGTCAGTTAAATGACTAGGGCATCCACTGCTTTATGCCCTGGCTTTTAAAAGCACATTTCTTTTGTCAAAACAGGTCAGAGCTGGAAGATTGAGAGAAGATGAAGCAAGAAGATACTTCCAGCAACTCATCAATGCTGTGGATTACTGCCATAGTAGGGGTGTTGTCCACAGAGACTTGAAGGTAGTATTAAATCTGGAGGCTGGGACTGAATTGACTTCCTGTTATTCTCAATTCATGTTTATCCATTTAAATTGGTTTTAAAACCTTGACTTCCTTTGCAAGACCGCTGAATATCCTTGGTAATAAGTTATATATATTCTGATTGGTTTATGCTACTAATGGGTTTTGCAGCCGGAAAATATGCTTCTAGATGCATATGGGAATCTGAAAGTTTCTGATTTTGGCTTAAGTGCCCTGCCTAAGCAAATCAGGGTAAGCATATTGGTAGTAAAGACTCCAAGTGGACGTTTTGGTCTATTGTGACTATTTATTTTACAATATTGACCTGAACTTCGAGATTTATAGGAGAACAAAAGAGATATGTACTCAACTTTGACTGGGTGATGTTTAGACATCACTGTAAAGTAAAATATTTGTATTTCATACAATAGGCATTTGTTGGGGGTGCTGATTCATTGAATCAGCACAAACGCTAAAGTTTTGTAAGATGAGATTTTATTATCCTATAAGAACCAAGGATTTGGCTTGATGTTGCATCTTATGATGCCTTCTTAGCAGTGTTTTAAATATCCCCAATTTCTTGGAATACTGTTTTTTTCTGAGTTTTTCCAAGATTTTCAGGTCCAAGTTTATGCTTGCCAGTATTTTTTGATATTTCCCGATGTTTTCCTTGATATTTCCGATAGGTTTTTTCTGGACCCTCAGCGATATATTCCTCGAAATGATATTTGCAATTGCAGTTTTTGGTGCTTACTATCTTTTATACATGTTCTTCTCCTTTTATGTTTTGATTGTTCAGATCTGTAATATGGAGCAAGTGAAAAATGCACTTTGCATTTGTTGCACTTCTTTCATCGTCTGATGGTTAGAATTTTCAGTCATTCATTGTTTAGTTATTGTTCTTCCGAGTTGTTTGTAACTATGGAGATTACATTATCAGAACCTGTTTAAAAGCATAGCTTTTCATTTGCAGTATACTATGGTTGATAAAGGCAATGGATCGATTTGATGCAGTTTGAAGAGTCATTGTAAAGAGCTGATATTATTAAAATGATAAATTACAGGAGGATGGGCTACTTCACACTACTTGTGGAACACCCAATTATGTTGCTCCTGAGGTATCGATAATTTTTTGTAGTTTAAATCCGATATAAATAGGGCATTCAGATTACCATGTTGGCCTGTGTGGCAGACTGCAGTTCGTATCACTTAATGTTTGTAGTTTTAATCCGTCTCAAGATATGGAAATCAGGTTACCATGTGGGCCTGCATGGCAGTTTTATTAGCACCAGACTATAAAAGGAAGCCTGTTTGCCTTATTTTATGCAGGTAATCAATGATAAAGGTTATGATGGTGCAACTGCAGACTTGTGGTCATGTGGTGTTATCCTGTTCATTTTGATGGCAGGTTACTTGCCTTTTGAGGACTCAAATCTTATGACACTATATAGAAAAGTGAGAATGCCAGACCAAGTCAAAGTTGCATCATTTTGCATTGTTTAATTTTTTAGTTATGTAAATTTAAAAGCAGAACTCAATGACAGACATGATGGAATCATACTGTAGATTCATAAAGCCGATTTTACCTGTCCTTCATGGTTTTCTTCAACTGCAAAAAATCTGATTTCAAGAATTTTGGATCCAAACCCAAAGACGGTAAGTGAACTGGTATTTCAGTTGTATTTTGAAATGTTGCAGATATGTTCAGCTTGTCCACTAAATTATTTTCTTTTCATTTCAATTCATCTCATACTTACCAGCCATAGAATTTGAAAATATTATGAAGTCATGGATTATTGAACGAGTAATGAGATTGTATCTTTGTTTCTGACACAATATTTGGAATAAACTGACATGCACATTTGTATCCTCCATTGGCAGCGTATTACAGTACCTGAGATTTTAGAGAATGAATGGTTTAAGAAAGGTTACAAGCCACCCAACTTCCAAGAAAATGAGGATATAAATCTGGATGACGTGGATGCTGTTTTTAATGACTCTGAGGTAAGATCTTGTGTGTGAAATGATATTTGCCAATCTCTTAGTATTCAAGGAACAACCTTTTGACTAAAATTTTGGCACTTTTTATAACCAGGACCATCTTGTCACAGAGAAGAAAGAGACACAGCCCGTGCTAATGAATGCATTTGAACTTATCTCCACATCACAAGGTCTCAACCTTGGCAATTTGTTTGAGAATCATATGGTATGTTATAGGCAACTATAGCTTATAATTAGGTGTTAAAAACTTGTTTTTCTTGAAATGTAAATACGTATCTTATTGTGCAACAGGAGTCTCCTAATCCACATTTAGCTTCTGGAGGATTTTTCTTTGAAATCATTGTCTTGTAAATGCATTCCTTGTTTTTCATATGGTATATGAATTATTTTCTTTCCTTTCTTAAGAGATTGGTGTTAAGAGTAATTGGGAGACTGCATTATTACATCTACTTTGTACAATTGAACAATCAAATGACAAAACTTATTCCTTCTAGAAGGAGAGAATACACAATCTGTTGGATACTTTTGGCATTATTACAAACTCACTAAGTATATATTGTGCATCACTTTTGGAGCACTCAAATCTATCATGGCAAGCATAGAAGAAACGTATACAATTAAAATATCAAATGACAAAACTTACTCTTAGAAGGAGAAAACACTCCTAGTTACAAACACACACAGAAGTCAATATAGATTGTGCATAACTCATGATTGACTTGTAAACAAATGGAATGACCTGCTAACCACAAAATTTAACCTATTCTTTGATACTGGATATATATAGCATGTTCAAGATTCCTGAAAAAGAAATCTGTAACCAGCGTTGTAGAACTTTAAAACTGTGCAACTTTTCCTTTCATTAATATTCAGGAACTTATTGATGCAATTGATGTAAATGTTGTGTTTCTGCTAGGGCCTTGTTAAGCGAGAAACAAGGTTCACATCCAAGCACCCCGCCAAAGAGATAATATCAAAAATTGAAGAAGCTGCCGGACCTCTCGGATTCAATGTCAAAAAGAAGAATTATAAGGTGGCAATAATCTTGCAGACCTCAAATTGCTTGGTTGAGATATAAAACTCCGCTTTCCATTCTCTTTTATGCCAGTTATAGATGTGTCTATCTAGAGTCTGCCTTGGTTCATTCCATTCTCTCTGGTCTGGCGACATTGATAGGGAATGATTATTCTTTTCATTCTGATTACTATTATTCCACTTGCTCTCAGATGAAGCTGCAAGCTACCAAGACTGGAAGAAAAGGGCACTTGTTAGTATCTACAGAGGTACTAATATGGTTGATAAATATGTACTCATTGCATTCAAGGACTATGGATATCAATTACAAGTCCTATAACAGTATAAATCCTTGCCTCGGCCCTTAAGTTTGAGCTTGTTTCTTTTCAGATATTTGAAGTAGCTCCGTCTCTTTTCATGGTTGAGCTTCGTAAAGCTGGAGGTGACACATTGGAATTTCAGAAGGTTGCAATGCATTTTTTCCTTGTATGCCCCTGCTGAACAAGTATCTCAGGGTGCATCACCTTGGATGGCTTAAGCTGTTTATTATTTGATATTGCTTTGAAGTTTGACTTGAGGTGAATGTGGACTTATTGTTTTCTTTACCTGCAGTTTTACAAGAATCTTTCGTGCGGGATAAAGGACATTGTCTGGAAGTCTGAAGTGATCATGGAGTAGAATGAATATATCTAAAATCCCATGAGATAATTAAATCTGGAGATTTTACTGACTTCTGGTATTACTTATATTTTTATTCTAATTGCTAGCTATATGGAAATTGATTGATTAGTTTCGAATAGAGGTTGAGTGGAATTTTTTACAGTTTGTGTAGTAGCCCCACAAGATATTGATTATTGATGGGAAATCATATTAATATGGAGTGATGCTATTTGACTACAAGTTTTTATATTTACTACTAAACAGATTATGAGATAAAGACACCTACTATTCTGTAGTTTTACTCTGTGTTCCAATTTTTATGACATGACATATATACATACATTCATATATGTGTGTGAGAAAAGTATTGTCAAATCAGTCGTTGTGGAGTCATAGGAAGAAAACCTTCAAGTTGCTATTAAACTCAATAAGATCAATTGAAGGGAAGCCTATGATCTCTACTTCTAGCAAGGCTCACTTCCTAATTCCAAATAAATTTAAGTCAAAGAAGCTAGGGTCAGAGTCCATTGCCATGAGGAACTTTGAACAAAGGACCGGGATTGTTAGGATACTGCCAGTTACATCGTATATGTAACTAGCAGTTTCTATTTGTATATGGAATGTGTAAAGAAATCTCCAGATTGCATTCTTGTGTTTTAGAAACAGAGCTGTTTCCCAATGGTCTTCCTGATTTTAGGGGCAGTGTTGTTTCTCTGTTTGTACATTCTTTATAAAAGAAAAGAAAACGACAAGGCAGACTATGATTTGTCCCTAGTGAGAAAAACGTCTTTGTTGTAGTGTGTGCTTCTTTGCTATGGTTGTTTTATTATTTTGAATTTCATGTTTATGTTGAATATATTTGCATTGTAAATTCTTGTCCATTTGCTACAGGTTGCTCTCAAGGTGTAACAGTTTATATCAGAGTGGTTGTTGGCTTCAAGGGGATCCTTTTGTCACCAAGCTAAGGCCCAAACTTAGTTTGTGGAGTCTTGGGTTGTTGAGGCCTTGTTTTGAGGTGTTGATTGGAGAGCTAGACAGATCTGACTGTCCAGGTTAAGGGGTTCAAACCGAACAGTGTTGTGTTGCTACAACAATGAATTTTGAGGTAGATAGCTTCAGTGAGAGATAGAAAGATATCTATGGCAGGAGAAATGACATCTAGACATTTGGAGATTGATAAATTCAATGGTCACAACTTCAATATGCGGAAGTTGAAAATGGAATATTTGCTTAATTGAAGGAGAGAAGGAAGTTGTTATGAAGGACACTGAGCCTGACCATTGTGAATCAAGAGGATTGGGACAAGATGAATGAAAAGGCCATTGCCTTGATTGGTCCTAATCTATTCAACTCCATGTTAATGAATGTGTCAAAGGAAACTACAACAAAGAGGCTTTTGGATAAAGTTTGGCTCGTTGTATGAGGCTAAATTCCTCATGAATTCGCTATTCCTTATGAAGAAGTTGTATACTTTCAAGATGAAGGATGGTGATAGGGTTACATATCACCTTAATGCCTTCAATGCCTTGCTTAAGCATGCAAGGCCATAAGTAAATGACAATGATTGATGCATAGCCTTGCTATGTAGTCTTCCATATTCTTGGAAGATTTTGATAGTTGCAATCAATGGAGCTACAAGGGTAGAGAATATCCAGTTGAATGAGATCGTGGGTTAGTTGCTGCAAGAGGAGACAAGGAGAAGAACTTGATTCAAAATCTTTGGTGATTAGGGGTCGCTCTAGGGATGAAATCTAGTTCCAGAGGAAGATATGTCGGTAAAGGTAGACAACGACAAGAGTTAATTTGTTGGAGGTGCCACCAAAGAGCGCATAAGAAAAGTGAATGCAAGGTCAATGATCCTTCGAAGGAGAAAGAAGCAAATAAGGAGGATTTGATTACTACCATTTCTAGTTGTGAGGGCTGCGTGTATCTCTCTTTAGCATGTTTGTTAACAAATGTCCATGAGGAGGCATGGTTGACTGATTCAGGAGCTTCCTTCCATATAACTCATCATAGAGAGTGGTTTGTGGACTATGAAGAATAACATGGAGGCAAAATCTTTCTTAGAGACAATTTCTAAGTTGCAAGAAACGCCCCCCAGGTGTCGTACCAGTATAAAAAACTCCACGAAACTTCGAAACGTGGCCGAAACGTCTTGGAAACGTTGCCGACCATACTATACAATGTTTCTAGATTTGGGAAACACCATACAGTATGGTCGACGACATTTCCAAGGCGTTTCAGCTTGTACGACAACCGTTTCGACGATATTTTTTTGGTTTGTGGGCTCGTGGGTCCCTTAGGTGGCAAATAATCCCCTCATTAACCACTAATAAATATTTTAAATATGTCCAACTATCATCACCATTTCACCCACTCTAGTAATTAACGATAAAAGTGACATTCTCCTTTATCTTTCATTTTCATCCTTTTACTTAAATTTTTAACATTGCCATTAATTGTCTTAGGATGTTCGAGAGTGGTTCCAACCTCATTGGACTTTCTATGGAGAAAGTAGAATTTTAGGTCCCATTCAAAATTCAGTAGACTTAACGGTTTTTGGGATTTCAAGATTGGCAGGATTACGACGTTTTTGCTGGTATTGTTGGAGATTTGCAATTTTGGGCAGTCATTCTCCACAAGAAAGTACAAGAAGATCCATCTATACCATTACAAGAAGCCCTAGGAAGAAGTTGAAGACCCAAGAAGAGAAGTCGGCTCCACAGGAAATTAATAAAGAAATTGAAGACCCAGAAATAAGGAGTCGGCCCCAGACTAGTGCCTAGATTATCAAAATACAAGACTGGCTCATTTCATTTGGGCAGTCAAACAACTCTTCTACAGTGCGCATAAGGCAGTTGCAGCTGCAGTTTTTGGCTATTTCACTATATCTTGGTTTTGGTTGTCTTGGAGAGTGCGCCACACTTGGAGAAACTCTTGCTTGGTTATTCTTAGTTCACTTATTGAGGCGCTAGGTCTTGGTGATGCTAGCCTTGGGGAGGATCTTCTCTGTATGGTATTTTGGCTATTGATGGTGATGTACTGGTAATATCTTAGACTGAATTCTTCTAGAGAAAGGTTGTTGGGTTTTCTCCCATGTTTGGGTTTCCCAGGATAAACTCTTGTGTTCTTGTGTCTACTGTGCATGGTTAATATTTCTAGATCTTGTTATTTTCGCTGCATTGTTATAGTTGAGATTTTCAGTGTATATTTATTCTATGATAACTGATGTATGAAAGTGAATCTTGTTATTGATCATAAGGAAATAACTATCAGATCTGAGAATCATATAAAACATCAACATGGTTTCAGAGCTAGTTGAAATATTGCCATTGCACAATTACAGTGGCAGTTGCAGTTGCAAGTCGCTAGTTGCAGTTGCAGTTGCAGTTGCCAGTTGTAGTTGCCAGTTACAGTTGCCAATTACAATTGCAGTTGCTAGTGGCCAGTTTCCAGTTACTAGCTGTCAGTTGCCAATTGCGCAAACCTTGAGATTAGAAGACAAGATGGACGGTGCTACAAATTTTAGAGGTATGCACTTATATATGTTTCCAAGTTATATCATTTAGCAGAGTATGAGGGTGTTTGCAGGGGATCTACAAGGGACCTTGTCCAAGCAATGACCCAAAGGGATCATTGGATCTAGTGCATTCAAAGCAATAGCGCACCCTCCCCAACAATTAAGACTCTAGGTTTTCATATCAGGTTTAACATTTTTATATCATTGCATCTTAAATAAATATTGTAACTAGGACAACAGTCTTTAGAGATCTATTACTGCTAAGTACTTTTGCGATCAAATGTGTTTTAAATATTGTTAGTACAATGATAATTGTGTAAATGCTCACTATTTAGTATTAATGATGCACTTATTTACAAGATGAAATTGATCTCTTCTAGGAGATGTTCTTGGTTGTTGTCTGTCCTGGGCAGGTTACTATGGAGGTCACAACACTAGAAAAGTGTTTCTCTTGTCTTTTGTTCTTGTTTTGTTCCGGGCAGGTTACCATGGAGGAATGATTAGTAATAACACTGGAAAAGTGTTGTTCCTATTTCCCATTTTTTTTTATTCTTGTTCCTATTTCCTTATCATAAGAATATTGTTCTCGTCTGTTATTTTTTTGTTATTGTGCTTGTTCCATGCAGGTCGCTGGTGATAGCTCCGAGAGGGAGCTATAGTGACGGTTGCAGGAGGCAACAGATTAGATGGTCTGTAGTTTGAGACATGGAGTTGTATACATGACAATATACATCCATATACCGAAGGTGAAGAAGACAAAGTTAGAACCTTCGAAAAGAAGGATACTTTTGTATGATACAGAGTGTTCCACATGGAGATTCACAGGGAGGAGCAGGTGGCTCCACCAGTGGTGAGGCAGATGGCCCCACCTAGTACTAGTTTAGAGGAAGCTAGAGTTTAGAGGGAGTCAACCCTTAGGATCCAGTAGGGAGGAGCAGCCTCCTAGGACAGTTCATTGGAGATCAGACTTCAGAAGATGCAGAGGGAGCATATGGCTCCAGAGATTGTACAGTCTTAGAGGGAGTCGTGTTTCATAGGGAGCATGGTACTTCAGGATTAATGGATACTTGATGAGATTCGTTTTAACCAAGAATGTACAGAGTGAGCCTGATCTCAGAGAGAGTCAGTTGGCTCAAGAGAGAGTCGATTATTCAGAGGGAGTTCCCCCCCACAGATCCAGGTGGGAGAGAGACATCTCCCAGGACTAATAGATGGGTGTCATGAGTTGAGGAGGCCAGACAAAATCTTTAGAGGAAAGAGGCTTCTAGGAGATGTGATATACAATGATAGATGAGACTACCAGTCAGGAGGACTGGGTATGGATTTTGTCTCGGTCACAGAGAGAGCAGCCAGTGAGGCAGACTGGGCAGTAGAAATTACTCCAGTGACAGAGGGAGTTGGCCTTAGAGTTCGAGATGAAGGATCCTGGCCGGATGTACTCTTGCGATTAAAGGTGTGACGAGAGTAGATGAGACCTTCCTCATTCAGGGGATACTGATGAGATTCGATATGATGGACTGCAAGTCCATGACTACACCTATGATGACAAATCTGAAGAAGTTGAGTGGTTTTGCTTCAGATTTGGTGGATACCACGATGTACATGCAGTAGATTGGATCCTTGATGTACCTAGTTAATGCCAGGACAAATATTTGCTTTGCAGTGAGCACCCTAAGCCAGTATTTGGTTGAAACCAAGACAATTCTAGTGGGTGGCAGCGAAGCATGGTATAGTTGGATATGGTTTGTCTCAGGTGATGAAGTGAGGCTGCAAAGATATGCAAATTTCGATTGAGCAGGAGTGCAGTTAACAGATTGAGCACCTGAGGGTGCTGCTTCAGCTTGGAATCAGTTACGATTTCCGAGATAAGTTGGAAGCAGGATTTTGTAGCACTGAATACAACATAGACGGAGTATGTCACAGCCAATGTCGCAAGTCATGAAGTGGTGCAACTTCAAAAGCTTCTTGTAGGACTTCATCCAAGACATGGTACAGAAGGGAGCAGTGAATCTCCAATGCTTATCCACAGATGAACATATTGCAGATATCCTCCTAGAGTGGCCATGCTGATTTGGATGAGGAGGATGATACACATGATTAGCCATGTTGATTTGGCTAGTGATGAGCGTTGATGTTTCAACATCGGGCATACATTCTCCCAAATTGGTCATGCACGGGGCTATGCTAGTGCTGGTATGACCAAGGGAGAATGACTCATTAAGTCACACGACTCTGCTAGTGGTGAATGACCCAGGTATGTTGATAGCATCAGACGGACGTTCTCCCAAATTGGTCATGCACGGGGCTATGTTAGTGCTGATATGACCAAGGGAGAATGACTCATTCACTCACGCGGCTCTGCTAGTGGTGAATGGCCCAGGTATGTTGATGTTCTCCAGGTTCGCGCAGACATTCTTCCTAGATTGGTCATGCACGGGGCTATGCTAGTGCTGATATGACCAAAGGAGAATGATTCACTCATCCACGAGGCTTTGCTAGTGGTGAGAGGCCTAGATAAACATCGGGCAAACATTATCCCAGATTGGTCTTGCATGGGGCTATGCTAGTGCTGGTATGAACAAGGGTAATGATTCATTCACTCACGGGTCTCTGCTAGTGGTGAATGGCCTAGGTGTAGTCCTCCTCTTATTAAGGAGTGGATGGACTCGAGATACTATCACATGCATATTTCGATATGGAATGCATGTGCATAGATGGTACATCAACATGGATAATGAAGACAACCTTTCTATGACAGAAGAAATCCAAGTATGGAGAATGCCTCCCTCGTTGAGAGGGAGTGTTGGAGATTTGCAACTTTAGACAACCATTCTCCACAAGAAAGTACAAGAAGACCCATATATACCATTGTAAGAAGCCCCGGGAAGAAGTTGAAGACCCAGGAAGAGAAGTCAGCCCCATAGGAAATTAATAAAGAAATTGAAGACCAAGAAATAAGAAGTCGTCCCCACACTGGCGCCCAGATTAATATAAATACAAGACTGGCTCATTTCATTTGGATAGTCAGACAACTCCTTTTGTAGTGCGCACAAGGCAGTTGCAGCTGCAGTTTTTGGCTATTTCACTATATCTTGGTTCTGGTTGTCTTGGAGAGTGCGCCACACTTGGAGAAACTCTTGCTTGGTTATTTTTGGTCATCTTATTGAGGTGCTAGGTCTTGGCAATGCTAGCCTTGGGGAGGATCTTCTCTGTATGGTATTTTTGCTATTGATGGTGATGTACTGGTAATATCTTGGACTGAATTCTTCTTGAGAAAGGTTGTTGGGTTTTCTCCCATGTTTGGGTTTCCCATGATAAACTCTTGTGTTCTTGTGTCTACTATGCATGGTTAATATTGTTGAATTATTGTAACTTCAAAGAATATTCTACTCATATTTGAGTCATTATTGTATAGATCAAATCCCCTTTTGTGGATTGATCAAGTCGGGTCTTGTATAAGATCAAATCCCCTTTTGTGGATTGGTCAACATGTATTTGTATGGTGGTATTTGTAAAGTCTGTCCCTAGTAATTGCAAAGTGGTTTTAGCCACTTCTAGGAGAAGTCAGCTCCACCAAGTGAAGAGTCACAACCATAACACCACCTCACAACTTGTATTTATATGTGAGGATGGTGTCTCATTTGAACACACTCACCACACTAGCTTTGCAGCTATGAAGAAGTGCACAAGTTTTGGAGGAACTGCTACTGCATCTAAGTGTGACATCAAGGAGGGTTCTTGGTCTGTGTCTTGGTATTTCTTGGTTAAGTGGTGCGCTACTCTTCGTAGCGAAGGAGTAGAGAAGGATCTTATGTTCAGTCTTTGGTCTATCTATATTGAGGAAGTTTTTGCTGGGTTTTCTCCCCCATGAGGGTTTTCCAGGATAATCTGTGCGTCTCTATTGTTTCTATGATTGCCTCTCTTTCAGTGATCTTATTTATGTAACTAATGTGCTAAATGATTATAATAATAAAGAAGAACCGTAGCTGCTAGCTGTATAAGTAAAACATTAACATGGTATCAGAGGAGGCTTGAAAGAGACCAACTCACAATTTAGTTTTCAGTATTGCAGCTGCTGCAAAATTAGGGTTTCTGCATAAACCCTAAGTGTGACGTTTTCCCTGTTTAAGGAGGACGTTGGGGGAAGTAACCACACCTAGGAACTCGCACTAGGAGGGTGCATCTAGTCCTTGGATCAGAATTTCGAAATTTGAAGTTTGAGAAATTAGGGTTTCCTCATAAAACCCTAAGTTGTAGTTGCAATATCAGTTGCAGTTGCAGTTGCAGTGCCAATTCCTTCATGCTAGTTGCAACACCAATTGCAGTGCCAACACCAGTTGTAGTGAAAGTTTTTGTTAAGTGTTGAGACTGATTTTTATTGTACTAGTACACCTTAACCTAGCAAATCTCCAACTACCTTTAGATTACAAGTTGCAACACCTTTGAAGTTTTAAAAGTTCGTTATTGCTTTCCGCTGCTACTAGATGGTGCCACTATCTGTCGATACTGTCATAGGTATGTACTTACATATGTTTAAATCTGTATCATTATTCTAAAGGGTATTTGCAGGAGAAAGGATCTTTTGTCTAAACAACTATTGTAGATCCAGAAGGATCTCAAATCCAACACATTCAGAGGAACAATGCACTCCAGGTTTGATTAATTTGATATGCCTCTGTTTGTTATGTCATTATTGTGATCTTATGAACATCTAGGTTGTATTTTGATCTATTGAAATTATGACTATCATACTAATCATTGGTCAAAAATTAAATTCAAAGTATTAGATTGATTAAAGGTTGAGATTATAGAGTTTATTTTCTAACTCAGTTTTCTATCAAGAAAGCATATTATCTTAGTACAGAGGACATGTTGAAGAGAATACTTGTCATCTTGAGTGAAGGAGACTCGGAAGAAAAGCAACAACACTCGTTCTTGGGGACAAGACTCCATGTTCCAGGTTTGATTGATTAAGTTGATAAGATTCAAATTTGTACATGTCAAGTTTGATAACTGCCTCATTACAAGCAAACACTATAGTTGAGATAACAATCCTTGAAAAGTTTTATACTTGGTAGCATGTGAGCATTATTGAGATAAATGCTTATTGTAATCATTTACTAGATATAACTAACATCTCCTCTAGGAGAAACTTCTTATTTTGTTTCCAGGTTACCATGGAGGAATGATTGATCACAACACTAGAAGAGTGTTGCTCTCATTCTTTATTATTGTATTTCTTACTTCTAACCCTTGTTTCAGGGAGGTTACAAGTGATAGTTTTGAAGGATCTATTGTGATGATTGTTCTCACTATTGTTTTTATTATTATTATAAAGAGTATTATTCTTGTCTACTGTTTCTCCCCTGTTCTTGTTCCGAGGAGGTCACATGTGATAACCCTGAGGGAGATACAGTGATGGTTGCAGGATGCAACATATTAGATGAGACATGAAGCAGACTATCCAAGCTGTATACATGACCGTATACATCCATGTACCGAAGAAGAAGAAGAAGAAGCTACTTGTGCTAGATACACAACATCTCATATGAAGACAGATCATGAGGAGCAGAAGGCTCCAAATATGTCAAAACAAATCCCTCTAGTGCAATTGATCACTCTTCAGATCATTAGGAAGAGTTAATAGAGCCAAAAGGGCCTACCTAGAATCAATGCAGTAACCAGGAAGAGACCAACATGGTCCCATGACACTTTGCAGGACACAAAGCCATATAGCAGATGGCTCCAAAGATTATATAGACTCATAGGGAGTCAAGCTTCAGAGGGAGCATGGATACTTGGAGTGAGTCTGATCTCAGAGAGGATCAGATGGAAAAAAGAGACGTCTTCCAAGACTGACAGACAGATGCCATGAGTTGAGAAGACTAGATCGTAGCTTCAGAGACCTCTAAGAGACATGAAATCTCCTAAGAATATTCCCTTATTTCAATGATAGAGGAGGAAGCCAGTCAGAAGGACTGGGATATGTATTTTGCCTCAAGACCAGAAGGGAAGTCAATGGTGACTTCTAAGATTGATCTAACAAATCAAGCATGTTGCAGATAACAATATAGAGATGTACAAAGCCTGATTTGTGTCAAGAGGATTCTCCCAGCAAGAGGGAGAAGACTACGACGAGACACTTGCTCTAGTAATCAAAGAAATAGTTCCAGTGTTCATGAAGTCAGTCCGAACAACCATGATTCCGATACAGTATGAGATTCAGAGGGAGCAATCCCTGTATTTGAGATTGAGTTACCTCCATGAAAGAAGAAAATATATCTTTAGTATCAACCACTCTCAGTTTCATATGAAGTTGTTGCCATGATAGAATAAAAGAGCTACTCTCAGAGTTCAACAACTACAGTGAGAATAGAGCACTCATTCTTAGCTTCAGAAATAATAGCTGCAGGTGCAAAGTCCCTGTTCTAGAAGGAACAAGTTGTAGAGAGAATAGGGGACATACTCTCAGCCAGTAAGATAGATGATGCTTTGCAGAAATCACATAGAGCTAGCACAGGATTGCGCAGATTGAGTTGCAGTTGAGCAAGTGTACCAGTTTATGTGAAAAATTTGGTTCGAAGTATAGGACAGGAACACTCATGTTTGTAAGTTGAAGAAGGATCTCTATGGTTTGAAGCAAGCTCCAAGAGCTTGGTATGGCAGGTTTGATAGTTTTCTGATGAGCTTGGGCTTTACTAAGAGTAAAGCTGATCCCAATCTTTACTTCAAGATTGTGGATGATGGACCAATTATATTGCTTCTATATGTAGATGACTTATTCTTGACAGATGAAGAAAAGCTCATCACATATTGTAAGAAGAAGCTTTCCATTGAATTTGAAATGAAGGACCTAGGCTCGATGCACTATTGCTTAGGTATTGAAGTATGATAGAGCCCATAAGAGATTTTCCTTAATCAAGGAAAGTATGCTGTGGAAATTTTGAAGAGATTCGACATGATGGACTGTAGAGCCATGTCCACTCCTATGGAGACGAATATGAAGTTATTAGTTGGTACTTCATCATAAATAGTTGATGTTACTCTATACAGACAAATGATTGCTTCGTTGATGTATCTAACGAATACCAGACCAGATATATGCTTTGCTTTGAACACCTTGAGTTAATATCTGGTGGAGCCCAAACGTGTTCACCTTGTAGCTGCAAAGCATGTGATGAGATACCTTAAGGGTATGCTGGACTATGGCCTCTGTTTTATTGGAGATTGTGACTTTAAATTGTATGGCTATACCGATTCAGATTGGGCTGGAAGTGCTTTAGACAAAAAAAGCACTTCAGGATGTTGTTTCAGTTTAGGGTCAGCCATGACTTTGTGGCAAAGCAGGAAGCAATCCAGTATTGCTCTCAGTATGGCAGAAGCAGGAAGAAATCCAATATTTCTCTCAGTATGGCAGAAGCAGAGTACATTGTAGCATGCTCTGCCAGTTGTAAAGCCATATGGCTTCATAAGTTGTTGATAGGTCTATTTGATCTGGAGATGGAAGCTACCATGATTCTATGTGATAACCAAAGTTGCATAAAGATGACAGAGAACCCAGTGTTCCATGATAAGACAAAGCACATAGAGATTTGGTATCACTACATTCGTGACATGGTGCAGAAGGGAGCTGTAAAGCTCCAATATGTTGGCACAGATGAGCAGGTTACAGATGTGTTGACTAAGCCTCTATCTCGTGTGAAGTTTGAGTACTTCTGAGACAAGCTTGGTGTTGTCTGAAAGGACCTCCCTCGAAAGGGGAAGTGATGCTGATGATACTATGGTATCCTGACCAACAACGGGTAGCTCAGTTAGGATTTTATATCCTAGGGGACTGATCATCCTTGGGCAGATCCTGAAGGTCTAGTAAGGACGGTATGTCAGAGTACCCGTGCATGTATATGCCGACTATGGTTAGTAGTGGTAACTCAGTTAGGATTTTATATCCTAGGGAATCTTATGATTCCTGGACAGATCTCGAAGGTCCGGTAAGGACGGTTTGTCAGAGTACCATGTGGTAGCTTGTTAGGATTTTATATCCTAGGGAATCTTATGATTCCTGGGCAGATCCTGAAGGTTCGGTAAGGATTGTTGGAGTTGCTTCAAACACACCTAAGATTTCTTTTTCCTAAGGTCCTAAGGTTTTTTCTATGTTTATTAGTCATTATTCAGTCTCCTAAGGTTTAGGGGAGAATATTCCACCTGGAGAATATTCTCTTCAATTGACACTTCAGTTTGACTAGTTGAGTTGAGTCTAGATGTTGCATTGGTTTTGTCACCATGCAACATTGTGACCATCACCATGCTAATGCGCATTAGCCTTGGTTTCATCACTAGACTGACGCATTACCCTTGATTCCTTGATCTACTCCTCACTACACTCTGTTTCATTCAGTTAACTGAAGACTGGTTGACTAGTTAACTTAGCTAGGTGGCAGTTCACTCTCATAACTGCCTAAGAGGCTAGACTAGGTGGTAGTTCACTCCTATAACTGCTGGTGTGTGTCCAGATCACTCTAGACCACCACTATGGCGCATTGGTTCTCCTCGAGTACGCATTGATTGAGTTATATAGAGTATATCATGTATAAATTATTCATTATTCATCACGGTTAATGAGAATTCTTCCATTCTTTCTCTCTTGCTTCTTCTTTCTCAATTTATCTCTGCAAGTGTGTGTGGTATTTTCTAGCTAGATCTATTCTGTGTAGGTTCAACACATTTACATGGTATCAGAGCCGACAAATTGCTAAGCAAAGGCTACGCCAATTTTTTTTGCAGGTACAAAAGATTTAAGACAGCGAAAATATGGATTTCCCAAAAGAATTCATTCTTACACCTTACAATTATTTTGCATGGAAGGAAAATATAGTCATACATCTCCGAACCAGAGGATTGTACAGGTTAACCTTGAATACATACACAAAACTTACATTAGCCATAGAAAAATCCAAGTATCTAAATCGAATGGATGAAGCATTCAGAGCGATTTGCAGTCTTATTTCTCTCGATCTCCTTTTTCACATATCTTCCTGTAAAACCCCCAATGAAGCTTGGACCACCTTGGAAGGGCTCTTTGGAAAACATGATGAGATGAGGGGACACATGTTGGAGGTGGAATTACTCGCATTGGATTCAAAAAGCTTCGACAATATCCAATATTTCTTTACAAAATTCAAGGATTTATTGTCGCAACTCAAAGCTTGCAGGGTTGATAAATCTAAGGAGGAGAAAAAAATGGTTCTCACCATTCTCTCCAAACTTGGTCCTGAATTCTCCATGTTCATATCAACATTCCATTTAGTGAAATTCGCTTTTGGAGCCACCTGGAAGATGCCTTCTCTTGAGGACTTTATCGAATCCTTGACACAAGAGCAAACCAAGCTCATCAACATGAGAAAAATCAAAGGCCCAAAGGCGCATGCACTTACTGTGCAAGATGGCGGCCATCAATATAAAAAATCTAAAGATAAAGACAAAAGGAAAACTCATGCACATCCGAAGAAGGAAGGGTACTCAAAACCCTTCACCGATGCCTCCGGATCCAAAGGTGGAAAGGGAAGAAAAGGGGAGAAATGCACGTACTGCCATAAATGATTCCATCCAGAATCCGCATGCATGCATAAACAAATAGATCTAATGACTCAAATACTTCAACAAAACAACCTTGGAGATCGCATCCCTGAGGGTGCCAAGAAGAAGAAGCCAGAAGATCAGAATCCCAAGAAAGACAATTCTAGCCATGCCTTGATTGCCATCAACTCCTCTCCCGATGTTTGGATCGTAGATTTAGGACCATCATATCACATGGCTGCCACCAAAGCAGTCTATTCTTCATTGGATGCATGTAAAGGTCCTCCTATTCTGATGGGGGACAACTCTCCAGTTGAGGTCACTGACAAAGGAAGGATTGAACTCACCAACAAAATCTTCGAGAATGTGTTGCACGTTCCCAAACTTTCCATCAATCTTCTCTTTGTGTATCAGATGACGAATTCCGACACCGGAAATAAAATCACATTCACACTAAATGCAGTGGACATCTATGACATGCAAACCAATTCTAGGGTTGCTACCAGTGAGGTAAATCATCAATCTAGATTGTAGACATTTTCTGAATTTATTGAACTAGATTCCGCTTTACCACTTACCCATGCTAATGAAAGTAGTAGGATATGGTATGAAAGGTTTGAACATTTGAATTTCATATATATGCAACAACTTAACAAGAAAAGATTGGTTGATGGTCTGCCAGACATCCATTTCTCCAAATGAGTTTGTGAGGGATGTGTTCTTGGAAAACACCCTCAAGAGAAATTCGACAAAGGAAAGACTCAAAGAGCTTCCTCTCCTTTAGATCTGATCCATAATGACCTCATGGGTCCTTTTCTGCATCCATCTATCAACAAAGTGAGGTTTGTTCTCATTTTTGTTGATGATTTCTCACATTTCACATGGATTTACTTTCTCAGGCAAAAATCTGAGGTCTTTCAACACCTCAAAGATTTCAAAGCCCTGGTTGAGACACAGTCAGGAAAGAAAATCAAAGTCCTCTGAACTGATAACGAGGGAGAGTATGTCAATCATGAGATCCATAATCTTTGTCATGAGGTAGGGATTCGGTTGCAACACACAGTTCCCTATACTTTGCAGCAAAACAGAGTTGTTGAGCGGAAAAATAGATCTCTAAAAGAGATGGCATCTTGCATGCTACATGAAAAGTCACTACCACAAAGACTATGGGCCAAAACACTTAATTGTGCAACATACATCCAAAACAGATCTACCCATAGATCTGTCAAGGATAAGACCCCCTACAAGGCTTGGAACGACCTCAAACCGAAAGTGACCCACTTTCGTATTTTTGGTTCACGTGCATGAGCCCAGATTTCCTCTGAAAAGAGGAAGACACTTGATCCATAGAGCACCGAGTGTATTTTTGTTGGATACCCCGACGATATGAAGGGATACAAAGTTATTGATCTTTCCTCGGACCGACTCATCATTGAGCGAAGTGTCCAATTCGAGAAAAGTGTCTCACATGTACCTCAACAGCCGCCTGCAGACACCTTCATTCTTCCACCTGTTTGAGACGATGAGCATGCATATGCCTCGTCTTCTTCAGACGAGAGTTCTGATTCAGAGGACTCAGATGATCCAGATATAGAGTTAGTACAATCAGATGCAGAGTTAGAGCATCCAAATGCAGATGTAGAGCCAGAGAAGAGGCCCAAGTGGGCACAAACTACTCTTCAGGATGCAAGGGATCTTGTTGGTGATCTAGCCGATACTAGGAGGACTCGATCTGATTTCGAAGAGCCTCCTATTACACTCACTGCCATTGAACCATTGCCCTCCAGGCATATTTTCTTGGTTCAGTCTTTAGATCCATAGTCTTATGGAGAGGCTGTTGGAAATCCCTTTTGGGAATCTGCCATGCAGGAGGAGTACAACTCCCTCCTCGAGAACCAAAATTGGGATCTGGTTCCCCTTCCTTCTGGAAGGAAACTTGTCAGATGCATATGGGTCTACAGGACCAAGAGCACAACGGATGGACAAATTAGCAGATACAAAGCCAGGCTTGTTTCCAAAGGCTTTCAATAGGTGCATAGAATTGACTATGATGAGACCTTCGCTCCAGTAGCGAAGATGGATTCAATACGTTTGATACTTGCCATTGCGACGACCAAGGGATGGGATTTCTTCACGGTGATCTCTCTGAGGAGATCTATATGCAACGACCCCATGGATTTATACAGGATTCATCTTTGGTCTGTCGACTGAAGAAATCTCTTTATGGCCTCAAGCAGGGTCCAAGGGCATGGTATGCCAAGATGGACTCCTACCTGTTGTCACAGAACTTTGTACGTTGTAAATCAGACCCAAATGTCTACATGCTCAAGACGACTGATTCACTTCTACTCTTAGTTCTGTATGTTGATGATTTGATGATCACCGGTTGCTCGACTTCAACGATTGCTGCAGTCAAGAAGATTCTACGTGACAGGTTTTTGATGATGGACATGGGTTCACTACACTTTTTCCTTGGACTCGAGATCAGTGAGGATGCATCATGCATCAAACTGTCTCAGGCCAAGTATGCACTAGATCTCCTTGAGAGGTTTCACATGATAAACTGCAAGTCTGCTTCGACTCCTTTCCTATCAGGAGTCAAACTTGAGGATGGCGATGAAACTCCACTGGTTGACAACACACTGTACAAACATCTAGTGGGGAGCTTGTTGTATCTCACACACTCCAGACCAGACCTCTCCTATGCAATTGGCGTAGTTTCCAGGTTCATACAGGATCCGCATGAGCTACATTGGAAGGCTGCAAAGCGTATCCTTCGATATGTACATGGCATCATCACCTTTGGGATTCATTATGCAACATAATCTACATTAGATCTCATCAGGTTTACTGATTCTGACTGGGTTGGCGATAACATTGATCGCAAGTCCACATATGGTTACTCACTCAGTCTTGGTTTTGGGCCTATCTGTTGGTCGAGAAAGAAGCAAGCTGCTATTGCTCTTTCTTCAGCCGAGGTAGAGTACAGAGGGGTAGTTAACATAACCATTCAGGCTATGTGGCTACAACATTTTCTCACTGAGTTGGGCATTCAGTTTCATCGGCCGATCTACATTTGGCATGACAACCAGAGCACTCTGAAGTTCTGCAGAGATCCACTTCAGAGGTAGCAGATGAAGTACATCGAGATCCACATGCACTACATCTGGGACTTAGTACATGAGGGGATCATCGACCTACAATTCTGTCCTTCAATAGAAAAAATGTTAGACATCTTCACCAAGACCTTCACTGAGCATAAGTTCCACTCTTTGCGAAGTCGTCTTGGAGTGAAGGATACAGTTGCCTAGCAACTGTCAATTCTTCTTTTTACATACAGTGTAACTTGAGGGGGGGTTTTTCCCATGAGGTTTTTCCTCTTTCCTCACTTGATTTCAATGTATCTTTTGTATTTGGGTACCTAACATGGCCTTGTTGCCGGGACCCATTCTTTATTTTCACCATAGTGATGTTCAAGGGGGGTGTTGGAGTTACTTCTCACACACCTAGGATTTTTTTTTTCCGAAGGTCATAAGGTTTTTCCTATGTTTATTAGTCATTATTCAGTCTCCTAAAGTTTAGGGGAGAATATTCCACCTGGAAAATATTCTCTTCAGTTGACACTTCAGTTTGACTAGTTGAGTTGAGTTTAGATGCTACATTTGTTTTGTCACCATGCAATATTGGGATCATCACCATGCTAATGCTCATTAGCCTTGTTTCATCATCAGACTGGCGCATTACCCTTGATTCCCTGATCTACTCCTCACTACACTCTGTTTCAGTCAGTTAACTGAAGACCGGTTGACTAGTTAACTCAGCTAGGTGGCAGTTCACTCTCGTAACTGCTGGTGTGTGTCCAGATCACTCTAGACCACCACTATGGAGCGTTGGTTCTCCTCTAGTGCATATTGATTGAGTTATACAGAGTATATCACGTGTAAATTATTCATTATTCATCACGGTTAATGAGAATTCTTACATTCTTTCTCTCTTGCTTCTTCTTTCTCAATTTCTCTATGCAAATGTGTGTGGTATTTTCTAGCTAGATCTATTCTGTGCAGGTTCAACACATTTACAAGGACGCCCTGTCAGAGCACCATAGATGTTGTTGTTGATGCACTTGCCTCATTCTATTGCCACATATAGATGTTGATGTTCCAACTTCGTGCCGTTGATGATGTTCCAGTTTCGTGTTGTTGATGATGTTGTTCCAGCTTCGTGTTGTTGATGTTGATGTTCCAGCTTCATGATGTTGATGATGATGTTCCAACTTCGTGATGTTGATAATGTTGTTCCAACTTCGTGCTATTGATGTTGATGTTCCATCTTCATGTTGATGATGACGATGATGTTACTCCAGCTCCGTGCTGCAGATGATGATGTTTAGTTTCTACTAATGTTGATGATGAGAAAAAAAATACGATGACCTATAGATATGACCCACAGTGTTCCCGATGTTGATGACGATGTCCCCTCCTCTTGATGATGTATTGAGTCCAATTAGTTGTTATTAATGTTGTCAGTAGAATACCCTTCTCATTAAGGGTGACTGTTGAATTATTGTAACTTCAAAGAATATTCTACTTATATTTGAGTCATTATTGTATAGATCAAATCCCCTTTTGTGGATTGATCAAGTCAGGTCTTGCATAAGATCAAATCCCCTTTTGTGGATTGGTCAACATGTATTTGTATGGTGGTATTTGTAAAGTCGACCCCTAGTAATTGTAAAATGGTTTTAGCCATTTCTAGGAGAAGTTGCCTCCACCAAGTGAAGAGTCACAACCCTAGTGTTGCATCACAACTTGTATTTATATGTGAGGATGGTGTCTCATTTGAACACACTCACCACACTAGCTCTGCAACTATGAAGAAGTGCACAAGTTTTGGAGGATCTGCTATTGCAGCTAAGTGTGATGTCAAGGAGGGTTCTTGGTCCGTGTCTTGGTATTTCTTGGTTAAGTGGTGCGCTACTCTTCCTAGTGAAGGAGAGAGGAGGACCCTCTGTTCGGTATTTGGTCTATCTATATTGAGGAAGTTTTTGTTGGGTTTTCTCCCCCATGAGGGTTTCCCAGGATAATCTGTGTGTCTCTATTGTTTCTGTGATTGCCTCTCTTTCAGTGATCTTATTTATGCAACTAATGTGCTAAATGATTGTAATAATAAAGAAGAATCGTAACTGCTAGTTGTATAAGTAAAACATTAACAAATATTTCTAGATCTTGTTATTTCCACTGCATTGTTATAGTTGAGATTTTCAGTGTATAGTTATTCTATGATAACTGATGTATGGAAGTGAATCTTGTTATTAAGCATAAGGCAATAACTATCAGATATGAGAATCATATAAAACACCAACATGTATTAGGGTATGGAACTAACATTTAGTCAAGAACACCAAGCCCTCTATGTGCCTCGATGCCCACCTGATCCAGATTGTAAAAGGAAAGAAATGGGAAATAGACAAGTAATGTGACAAAATAGAGTAAATGTGACAAAATCAAATAAGGAAAATAATATGGAAAGAAACAAACTTTTTTATTAAATAGAAGAATATTTAGAACTACATCATGAATGGAATGCTCTCCTTTACAATGAGAGGCCCGTATATATAGTAGTTACAGGTCCTCGTAGGAGTCATATATTTTCATTATTTAATTGTTATTTGTTCATGTCTTTTCATTATTTAATTGTTAAGTGTTTTGTTTTTCAAATACCATGGGCAAATACGATGGACTACAAAAAAACCAAGGGTGAATTACCATGAGTGAATTTTCATGGGTTAAAAAACAAAACTATGCACATGGATTTTCTCCATTTATTATTATTCTTTTTCCCACTAAATACCATGGGTGTATATTCCCAATGGTAAAAAGAAACAATTGCCATGGTGATTCAGTGGAAGAGGCAGATGGCCATCGATTTTCACTTGGATTAGTCCTCCCCCCTTAGGAAGCAATGGTCCCCATTGCGTCAAGTTCCCTCGGGATATGGGGAAACTTTTGCTGAATCTGAATCTTAGTGAGTCGCTTGCCTTGCTGAAGTAGTTGTCATGCATGTATTTGACCTGTGGAAGAATGTCATGAACCTATTGGTGGAGGTGCTGGATCTGTTCAACAAAACTGGCTACAAGATCTGCCTTGGTCTGAGTGTGGGAGGACTCTATCGGTGAAGATGAAGCAAGAAGATCTATATCAATGGGGGCTAATGGTTGGAACCCCAAGCATGCTCGAAAAGAGTTGTGGCCAATAGATCTATGAAGGGCTCTGTTATAGCTTGCATTGAGTGGGCAGTACGGAGGCACCCCTGTAGGTGAAACAATAATATCTTTTTTCTCTTATACAATATTTTCAACCTGCTTCTACTGGATAGAAAGGGCTTGGGCCGGGGCTATAATGGTCACAATGCCCTTCTGTTCACTTTCTGACCGAATCGTGAAGAGGTTGAACTTTGTGGTATGAGAGAATACTTTGCGACACTGTTTTTCCGAGACAGTAGTCAGAACTACCTTTGGTACTCTGTAGAGCTGATCCCCCAGAGTAACAATGACACTACGGGGTCGAAACTCATAAATAGCATGACGCTTCCACATATATGGCTCTGGCCTAAAATAACATCACAGATTTCTAGTGGGGCAACATCACACAATACCTCATCCTTGAAGGGCTTGATGTCGTAGGACATGCGACATTGTTGGATGATGCAAAGATCTCGTCCCTGGAAAAGCCACCTGATGTTGTATGGTTGTGGGTATGGTATTATCGACAAATCCAACTGCTTGACGACCTCTGTTGAGACGATGTTCTTTTGGCTTCCGTTATCAACAATGAAATGTAGTGGGGTCCCCTTCACCCACATCTGTAAATGGAAGAGGCACTCCCCCTCCTCAGGCTCCTCTGGTTCTTCTAGTTGGATTGTTGTGGTCGTGATTGTAATAGTGGGTTTTGTATCAATGATCTATTTCCTTTTATTGTTTCTTGAATTAGATTTCGAGTCGGGGCTCTGTTCTTTTTCTTTGAGCTCGCCCACCAATGACTGTCTCGAGCGACATTCATCGGTATTGTGCCAAGGGATTTTGTGGAAGTTGCACTACTTTCTAGTACCGTTCTCTATATTGCGTTACCTTTCTTTTTCTATGGCTTGGATTGGTTGTCTTGAGGTTGGTCGTTTTGTGAGTTAGGACCATGTTTACCATACTTCGGTTGTTGGAGATTTGCAAACTTGAACTCCTACTTGTTTTGCTGTTTAAATTTCTGTTTGATTTTGACAGCATATCGATAAACAACTCTCAGCGATGAGATGTCCAGAAACTCCATTTTTGTTTGGATGTACCTGTGTAGACCCCCATGGTATTTTAGAACCAGATGATGCTCATAGTCTTTTATACCCAGCTTGGTGTGCAAGGTATGGAAGGTATTTGTGAACTCCGACATTGTTTGGCCCTTCTCTTGACACAATGTGGTTCATCTCATGTACTAGTCGTCATATTTTCCAACAAGGTAATATTGTTCCTTAACAACATCCATAAAAAAATCTCAAGTGGGTTCGACCTAAAAAATTCCAGACTCCTCTGTGGAATTTTGCTCATAGTAAGTTTTGTTTAGATTTGGGTACCTTGGAAAGTGGTCCCCATGTGTTTATGAGTCTCTAAACACAAAGGGGCAGATTATTACCCTTGTACTTTACTTTATGATTCTAATTTCACTTTGAGTTAGGAGATTTAAGTCAAAAGTGAAATATGTCACTTAAGTCATACACTGACAATTAATTCACAAAGTGGGTGAATTAATAGACATAAAACAACTAAGGAAAGTGGGTTTCCTTAGTGAGATTTTTGGATTAGATCTCACCTATTGATTAGACTTGACTAGATTGGATATAGGCCATTGATCTTTTAGGGCTTGGCCAAAGGAGGCTAAAGGAGGGTATAGTGCATTTATGACCTCATTCTTCCCTTGTGAGAAGAGGAGAAGAGGAGGAGGAGAGCAAGGGCACACTTCTTGAGGCGATAGGGGCGCACTTGCATGAGGGTTTTCCCATTGAGTGAGGAGAGGGCGCCATAGCTTGGAGGAGGATCTTCCATGGAGGAGGAGGCTTACACTTGAGTGAGGGCACATTCTTTGGTCAAGGGCACACTTGGAGGAGCATTGGCACATTACTTGAGGAGAGGCGCATTTCTTACATGAGAGAGTTGTGTGAGGGGTGTGTGCACTTGTTGAGAGGGAGCCTTAGTGAGGAGCACTAAGGGCACATGCAGTGGGAGACTTTTTCTAGAGGAGAGGGCACACCAAAGCTAGGTGCGCACCACATCTTTGAGAAGGGCACACTTTGAGAGAGAGGGCACAAACTTAAAGGCAAAAGACAAAGGGTCACTCAAGCATTCAAGTGGGTAAAGAATCATGGCATCTCAGTGGTAAAGGCAAGCTCAAAGCAAAGGATCAGGATAAAGACAAGCAAGCAAGAAGAAGAAAGGCTCACCAAGGCAAGGGGGGCCTTACTTCACAAGGCTTGTGGGAAAGTCTTCGAGGAACTCCAAGGCACCAGAGAGTGGTTGCTATTGTACCAGGTTCACTTGTATATGTTTCCTATGTTGTACATTTTGCTTTGAGGCCTTCTATATATATCTGCTCCAAACTGGTTTTCCCCATTGGGGGGGGGGGGGTTTCNATATTGACCAAAAATCTATGTGTCAAATTTATGCATGTTTAGAAGTGTAGATCAACATTTTAAAGCTCAATATCTAGAGGTAGTGTTATGTGTTTTAATGTATATTGGATGTGCTAACATTGAGTAAAGAAAACACTTGCAAGGGCAGCTTAAAAGAGCACTTAACCATCAAATATTGAGCAGAAAGTTTGGTGACTGTTTGCTGTCCTAAAACAACAAGAAAATACAACCACAGAGTTGAAACATAGAGCCATACTGAGGTCAAGGACATACCATAGATGGCAACCTCATAGGACCTTAGAAAATCTACATGGTATCAGAGCCAATGGTGGCTTAGACTTGCTGATTTTGGAGCACTTTTGTGGGCAATTTTGTGAGGTTTTATATTAGATATGTTGGCTGTTTTTGGATAGAAAGTTTACAATCCAAAACAATGAGTAAATTTCAGATCTGAAGGTACCTCTCATTCAATGCTAGTTGGAAATCTCATGACAGATTTTGGACAGCTAGTTGACAGTGTTTGTGGACAGTTGTGGGTAGATTTGTTGGGCTGATTTTTGACACTTGTGGACAACCTCTTTTCACACCTGCGTGGAGATGAGTGAGGCTATAGTGTATGACCTCTTTTCACACCTACTTGCTAGGAGTGAGGTCGAGGTTTTGTTTGCCTCTTTTCACACCTGTGTTGACAGGAGTGAGGCATCCTTCCTTTGCATTTGGAGCATCAGAGTGAGCGCAGTTTGACAGACATGTGAGCATCTCAGATACGTGTGGAGGACAGGTTCGTCGGGGATAGCAATTGATCGCCTTGGAAGGTGAGGATCGTCTTTGTCTTAGAGGACCTTGAACTATGGGATATAGTTGAGGCGCCTGTTCCGGTTCTTCCTGTCACTGCCCTAGTCTTGTTGGCATATTTCAGGACGAGGAACAATAAGACAAAGAGGACCATTTGTGATGCAGTCAGAGATCATATTATTCCCCACTTGACTGGGAAGACTTATGCATTCGAGATGTGGGCATCTCTATGCAAGTTGTACGAGAGCTCTAATGAGAACCGAAAGTTGGTTCTTCATGATCGACTAAGGGGCATTCACATGCTCGAGGATGAGTCGATTACTTCATTCCTTGGTAGATACACCCAGATCATAGATGAGCTTGGAGCCGTTAGAGAGGTGGTGGATCCCAACTCTATGGTGAGGACAACTTTAAACAGTTTTACCAAACCATGGGGTCCATTCATACGCGACATTGTTTCCATGGTGGTTATGCCTACATGGGAGAGGATGTGGGATGACTTCGTCCAAGAGGAGACTAGATTAGTGGCAAAGGCTTTTGGACATCATCATCAACAACAACAACAGTCAGTTTCGGCTGATGAGGACCTTGCTCTTTGGACAAAGGGAAAGAAGAAGATCGGCCGTGGAGGTCGGCAGGGTCCCAAGTTTGGGGCCCCACCACAGGGAGGAGAGAGCAACATCAGTGGGCAGAAGAGAGACATGAGCATAATGAGATGCTTTGCTTGTGGAGAGATGGGTCACTATGCAGGACATTGTCCCAAGAAGAAGAAGACGCAACAGGGTGGGTTAGCAACGACAACATAAGAGATAGAGTTCGAGGAGAAGTTCGCGAGAGAGTGTGCTTTCGTGACTACTTTGTCTGCTGTTACACCATCCAACATTAGATGGGGAGACAGAGTTGATGAGGACCGACTGACTCACAACAGTGATTCAGAGGGAGAGCAGACTTAGTGTCCATGGCCATCATCAGAGTGGGTGACTAGTCCACCCAGGATAGCTTCAGTTTCAAAGAAGCTGAGCAGACAGAGAGTTGGTGCTACAACTTCAGAGCATCAGAGGTTGATAAGGAGGAGCAACAGGGCACCACAGAGGCTTGAGCCTCACTTAGCTTTTGAGACGGGCAGATCAGGTTCTGGATCCACTTCAGGTGGAAGTTACTTGGCGAGAGGTCAAGTTGATGACTCTTGGTGAGATACCAAGAGGGGGAGACTCTTGGTGAGATGCCAAGAGAGTGACTCTTGGTGAGATGCAAAGAGTAGGTGGAAATCCTTGGTGGGAGACCAAGGTGGAGATCTTCGATGTGATGTCTAGATTTAAGTGATCTTGGATAGATGGAGAGTCAGTTCCATTTATAGATCACGCAGATTGAGCAGATATGTGACAGAGACTACTTTCAGTGATCAGGGTACAACCATACTCATCGAGTATATGCCAGGAGACAACCATATCCACTACAGGGATGCGATTGGTGGTGACGAGCACTTTTCTCGGTAAGAGGGAGTGTTGAGATTTGGATACCTTGGAAAGTGGTCCCCATGTGTTTATGAGTCTTTAAACACAAAGGGGGAGACTATTACCCTTGTACTTTACTTTATGATTCTAATTTCACTTTGACTTAGGAGATTTAAGTCAAAAGTGAAATATGTCACTTAAGTCATAAAGTGACAATTAATTCACAAAGTGGGTGAATTAATAGACATAAAGCAACTAAGAAAAGTGGGTTTCCTTAGTGAGATTTTTGGATTAGATCTCACCCATTTATTAGACTTGGCTAGATTGGATCTAGGCCATTGATCTTTTAGGCTTGGCCAAAGGAGGCTAAAGGAGGGTATAATGCATTTATGAGCTCATTCTTCACTTGTGAGAAGATGAGAAGAGGAGGAGAGCAAGGGCACACTTCTTGAGGAGATAGGGGTGCACTTGCATGAGGGTTTTCCCATTGAGTGAGGAGAGGGCGCCATAGCTTGGAGGAGGAGCTTCCATGGAGGAGGAGGCTTACACTTGAGTGAGGGCGCATTCTTTGGTCAAGGGCGCACTTGGAGGAGCATTGGCACATTCCTTGAGGAGAGGCACATTTCTTACATGAGAGAGTTGTGTGAGGGGTGTGTGCACTTGTTGAGAGGGAGCCTTACTTAGGAGCACTAAGGGCACATGCAGTGGGAGACTTTTGCTAGAGGAGAGGGCGCACCAAATCTAGTTGTGCACCACATCTTGGAGGAGGGCACACTTTGAGAGAGAGGGCACAAAATTCAAGGGAAAAGGCAAAGGGTCACTCAAGCATTCAAGTGGGTAAAGGATCATGGCATCTCAGTGGTAAAGGAAAGCTCAAAGCAAAGGATCGGGATAAAGACAAGCAAGCAATAGGAAGAAAGGCTCACTAAGGCAAGGGGCACCTTACTTCACAAGGCTTGTGGAAAAGTCTTCAAGGAACTCCAAGGCACCAGAGAGTGGTTGCTATTGTACCAGGTTCACTTGTATATGTTTCCTGTGTTGTACATTTTTCTTTGAGGCCTTCTATATATATCTGCTCCAAACTGGTTTTCTCCATGGGGGGGGTTTTCCAAGGTCATGTTGACCAAAAATCTATGTGTCAAATTTATGCATGCTTAGAAGTGTAGATCAACATTTTAAAGTTCAAGATCTAGAGGTAGTGTTATGTGTTTTAATGTATATTGCATGTGCTAACATTGAGTAAAGAAAACACTTGCAAGGGCAGCTTAAAAGAGCACTTAACTATCAAATATTGAGCATAAAGTTTGGTGACTGTTTTTTGTCCTAAAACAACAAGAAAAGACAACCACACAGTTGAAACTTAGAGCCATACTAAGGTCAAGGACAAACCTTAGATGGCAGCCTCATAGGACCTCATAAAATCTACAAGTCTTCCACCAATTTTTGACATGGGGGACAGCCTTAAAGAGTGAAAAGGTGATATTTTCTCTATCGGAAAAATTGTGGACAGAGAAATAACCTTCTAGCAGGTTTAATCACTTTTCCAAAGTATCCGCATCTATATGACCTTCAAACACATGAATATAAAAATTAACTTGTACCTTGAAAGGGTGATGCTTCCAAAGTGGCCGTTTGACGAAGATGTGTCTGCTGTTATTGACAACCATTGAAGGATTTGGGAAAAATTTTCCATCATTTTATCCTTCTGCTGCGTGAGGGCTTCCTCAAACAACAAATTGATAGGATCTCTTGCTTCCTTTTCCCTCTTTTCTTCCGCAATGGGAGTTTGTTTGGGCGGGCGAGAGCGGTTGTTCTTAAGATAAACAAGCTCGAGACCCAATGCTCTATACCTCGACCTTGTCAAGGACATGCACTAAGAACGACAAGGAGTAGACTACTTTGATATCACTGATCCAAATTGTAAAAGTAATGAAATCAAATAGGCAAGTAATGTGACAAAATAGAGTAAATGTAACAAAATCAAATAAGGAAAATAATATGGCAAGAAATAAGTTTTTATATTAAATGGAAGAATATTTAGAACTACATCATGAATGGAATGCTCTCCTTTCATTATTTAATTGTTGTGTTTTGTTTTTCAAATACCATGGGCTACAAAAAAACCCATGGGTGAATTACCATGGGTTAAAAAACAAAACTATGCACATGACTTTTCTCCATTTATTATTATTCTTTTTCCTACCAAATACCATGGGTGTATATTCCCGATGGTAGAAAGAAACAATTACCATGGTGGTTTGGTGGAAGAGGTGGATGGACACCGATTTCCATTTATATCACCACCGGTAAAAATTTTTGGGGTTGACCAATCTAGTTCTGATAACATTGCTTTCTACAATATAAAGATGTACACGTGTCATACTAGGGTTTATCCAACCCCCATGATGAAACGCGCTTGAGGAATGATTCTCTTAGGGTTTAATGCCTCTCCTCTAGAATGGTGCACCCTCTGACAAGATGTTAGTCTAATGCTCATATTCCAAGGTTGTATCCAAGTGTCATCATCATGCAAGGCATTACTCCTATAACTATGTGCCACATGTAATTTCATGTTAATATAGACATGTTTTTCATATATATATATATATATACCGTGTTTCCCCCGATGCACCCATTTTTTGGGGGTCACGTTTCTATACATCCATGTTGGGCCCTCTGTTTTTGAGGGATGCCTGATTTTACGGAAAAGCTAAAGCTTTGCGGAGAGCGCAATAGCTTAGTGAAAGACTCGACGTAGTGGCAAATAATTAGATGAGTGAAAAACTAAGTGTAAGAGTGCCAACAATGAAAACAAATCATGCGCCATCTGGACGAGCAGTGGAAAGACAAAAGAGCTTAGAGCGCATGCAAGGAAACATAATCAAGAAAAGACAGCAGAATCAAGAACAATGGAATCAAGATTTCAAGAAGCGCCCAAGGGAAAGCTATAAACATGGAGTTATGTAATGGGAAAAAGGTTAACTTGTGTTACTATTGTCGCTTTGGTCTATTATGATCATTGTTGTTATTGAGTCAGTCTCCAGAGCTATTGTAAAGGGTCTGAAATGTCATGTTGCTTGTAGAGGAGTTTAGAGTTTGTAATGGATATATGGGGAATACATTCCGCTGCATAAGTGAATGTATGAGAGTTACACTTTATGTATGACTCTCTTTGAGAAGCTGTCAATATAAGAGATTATTAGGGCTCTAAAATTTTGTTATAATGTGCATGAATCCATAATTTCTCTGTTGCACAACTGCTTCTGTTATGCATACTTAGCATTTAATCATTGTTCATGCATGTCCTGTTGTGTATTTATGTATGGAATTGTATATGGCTATGCTGAACCCGATGATACATCCTCTTTGACTCCCTTCATCACACACGTCTTGACTGCTCTTAGGGTGAGACCTCCTTCCCTTGCAGAAGCTTGAATATTCCAACGCTCCTACAATACAACAATATATTTGTTTGCAACATCCAAGAACCTTGGTCTCCAACTTAGCGCCAACAAATGGTTTCGTTCTCAGGACCTGAGCTTTAAAAGTGAGTTTTTAGAGGATGCGTCATGGGATCTTCAAATATGATGTTGAGAATTGGTGGGAAAGACGATGTGATGAGTTTATAGAACAATAAGCTGAGTTATGACACAAAAGTTTTAGGGTTGTGAAGAGTGTTGTCTATTATTCAGAACCCTCGAGTGACTAGTATGAGATCTTTTGGATTCGATTATCTGAAGAGGTATTTCAATGGCTAGAGCGGCTGCAAGAAGCACCGAAATATAAAGATCAATTCAAGAGAAGATATAATTGGATTACTGATAATTTAACAACTCTTCACCGATTAGATCACCATATCTCTCACGCTTTCGATTTTTGGGTGCAAACTACCCTAGAAGGATAGATTATCGTGTTTGTTGTGGAGAATCACCAATATTTTTCAAAACCAGAAGCTGTATTTCACGAGGGAGCTAGAGGAAGATTGTTGCAGGAAATCCCTCTGTGAATCAAGATTTTGTTAGTAGAAGAAGGGATTTTACTTGTTCCCTTAGTTGAGACGACATCGTAAACTTCTACGCCCCGGGGGAGGTGGTTCACGAGAGGGTCATGAGTCCATAAAGGAGTTTCTAGAGATGGGGGGCTGACGAGAGAAAAATACAAGAAATGAACAAGCTCTAAGGAGGGTTGAGGTTGCTGAAAAGAGGTGGCAGAACTAGATGAGAAAGGTATTGAAGAGACTTGATCAATCGCGGGAGGAGATTGATTGTGACGATAGTCAAAGAAAATAATTGGATAGATTGAGAGAGTTGCAAAGATGCGAAAGGCTGGCCAACCGATGATTGAAGGAGAAATTTGGGGAGAGTGGTGAAGATTCTGCAAGAGACGGACAAGAGAATAGAACCTTAGTAGAGACAGATGAAGGAGTAAAGATCGTTTCCACCACTGAAGAAGAATACTCAACTGAGACCTTAGAGGGAGTTGCAGGAGAGACAGAACCCAAAACACAAGAAAACGCCGGACTGCATCACGGGGTAGACAGAGCCTTGCAAGAAATGCGACCCCCCAAATCAAAGAACTTCGCTTTGTAGGCAAAGGCCCCAGCCCCAAGTCACCTATTCCCTTGGGGCAATCCCAAAATCTGGTAATTTCTCCAACGAATATTTTTTGTAAGTTCTGTTAATTCTAATATGTCAAGCCCAATGAGGTCAAGTAGTTTTAGCATTAGTGTGGCGAGTTTTTCAGTTATATGACAACCATGACCTTCGAGGTTCATATTAATAGGGTCTCCTAGTCCATTAATGGTGCATCAACACGCATGATCTCTTACCTGATACGCATAATTTTGGGGTAAATGGGATGTGGACATTGAATAGCATTGGTTTCTTTGTGAAGTCATTTGGAGGTCTCGCAGAACTCTAGACGCAAATATTTTGTTTGAGTTCCAGACCACTTTGAGGGGTCGAGATCTAAAATGGTATATGAAATATATCGAACCAAGAAATCCTCAAGGGCAACCTTTCTATTTAACCCAGGTGAAGCAAAAGTTTATAGAGGAATTTCGATTACCTCAGTCAGAGCAGCAGGCTCTCTCTGAGTTGTGGGAGATAAAACAAAGAGATGGTGAATTTGCATGGGAATATAACCAAAGATTTAAGGATGCGATAGGGAAGTTAGCGAACCCTATTCATGAGGATCACCAGAGAGAATGGTTTATTCTGGGGTTGTTACCGTTAACCCGAATCCCATAGACTCATCAAAGAATAGCTACTTTGGGAGAGGCGTTGGAACAAGCCATGAAAATTGAGGCTATGGCATGCTATCCTGGAAACTTGCGAGTGATGAGACCACCCGAAGATCATACACCTCTGTTTCGAATATAATATATTGTGAATTTTGTGGGTCCCCTACTCATGCTATCAACCAATGCAGACCTTTGGATGCTCTAGCCGATAGATTGGATCGTTTTGCATTCAGAGTTGACGAAACTCCTCAAGGGTTTGGAGGAGGCCATCGAGGGGGAGGAAATTTCAGACGAGGACGGACTGGTGGAAGGGGACCAGGCCACTGTTACAACTGTGATGAGCAAGGACATCTCACAAAGGATTGTCCACTCCCAAGAAGACCATGGTGTGCCCATTGCAGAAATAATACCCACTCCATCGAATATTTCCCAGATTTGATTGCCAAGTGGGAAGATCATGCAAGGCAAAGAGGGGCCAATCTGATAAATTCTGAACCTAGATTTGTAGCTGAGGGAAAAGAGCCTAATATTAACATTGTCACGAGAAGAGGAGCCAAGACCGTTATTGATATTGAAAGTCCTAATCAGATCAAAATCCAAAAGGTCGTACCTGAGAATACCAAGTATGACTCTGTGAGGCAGGAGGGATTTTTCAAAGATATAGTCGAGATGTTCAAGAAACTATCTAGTTCTGCAATGCCTGAGGTTGTAGAACTAAGTTCTAAGCCACATCATCACCAACCCAGAGTTGTGGGAGAACCACTTCCTTCGATAGAGCCTGTGGATAAGTCACAGAAAGATGTTGATCTGTGGTTACAACTATTTTCTGAGATTTTGGATGATGAACAATGTACTGGGAAGTTGTGGAACACAATCAAGAGGGCCTCGAGAACTGAAGGAAACTCAGAAGATTCCATTATTGCTAACCTTCTAGCGAGGAACGAAAGTAGAATACAAAGAAGGAAGAGGAGAACCGGGAGGGAATTCCAGCTGAACGCCCACGTTAACGACTATGAGATCAGGGACGTTATGCTGGACTTAGGTTATGATGTCAATATCTTGCCCAGGAAAACTTGGGAAGCGATGGGTAAGCCCAAACTTGTATATTCTCCTATTTAGTAGTGGATGGCGAATCAATATTGCATTTATCCGGTAGGTAGGCTGCAAAATGTCGAAGTGGATTTAACTGGCGTGAAAATAGTGGCAGACTTTGAAGTCATCAAAATAATGGGGGAAAAGGATTCGTACCCAGCTATGTTACGAATCTATTGGGCCTATGAGAACTACGATATAATCGATCTTAGGAAAGAAATTATGGCCTTTGAATATGATGGTATTGTTAATTTATGAGCTTGATTCCTTATGCGATTATTCCTTTTATTTTTCAACACTTAGATTCCAACTTAATACCTTTCAACAATACAAAATCATAACTGAATAGCAATAACCATGTAGATATGTAAGCATGCACATCAACAACACATATACCCCGGGGAAACCCTAAACTGAGAGAAAAACCCCAGCAAATGATATTCCTTTATTGCATTAATAATGTAAGATCATTTACAAATATCCACCATGAATACCTTGCTCTTAAAGAGCTTGCCAAGACGACTTAGACTACATTGAAAAGACCTTGTAGAAGATGAGAGGCTTTGCTGATATAATTTATGGTTATTGATCAACACTGTAGAAAAGACTAAGCGTTGCCTGGGTGCTACTTTGATGCCCTTTTCTGGGCTGATATGCATCCTTTCTTACCAGGGATATACACTGCCTTTTCTTGACTGATATTCTGTCCTGTTCTTGACTGATACGCTACTCTGTTCTTGACTAATAAGTTGTCCTGTTATTGACTAATATGTGTCTTGTATAGCATTGATATGTTGTCCTGAATAGGACTGATATGTTGTCCTGTGTAGTGACTGATATGTTGTCTTGTTTAGTGATTGTACAACTGCCTCTATAGGACTGATATGTGCCTATGTTTAGCAACCTCTATAGGACTGATATGCGTCTCTGTTTAGCAACCTCTATTTAGCAGTTGCAATGTTGCCTCTAGCTTCACCTTTACCTTGCATATCAATTGTGTGGAAGAGAGGGGGTCGACCTTTGCTTATAAAGGAATGAATAAGAGAAGAGGAGAGGACTCGAATTAGAGGTAAGAGGGCATGCTTGACATAACTCAGTTTCACACTTTAGTTCAAAAATAGAACTAGACTTGACACTTCAGTTACAACTCACCCTTGACTTGGCATGCATGCGTACTAACTTAGCATGCACATGTCATGCATGCATGCAACATGCAACTAGACATGCATGCAACATGCGAGAACTTGAAAACTTTGACTTTGACCTAGACATGCAACTTTGACTTCTACAACTTGACTTTTTACATGGAAATTCGAATTTCTCTTCATGGTGGATAATGTTACACGTGCCAACACACTAGATCAATACATTTATATCATTTTCAATATTAGGAATATCGTTTGTTTCTAGCTCATAGGAATTTTATATTCAACCTAAATTTTGCTAGATGCTTTGACTTTTTCTCATGGCTCACAAGGCTTGACTAGGCTCACAGAGGTTGTACGTTCCCCCTGACTTTTGCACTAGTCTATCTATGCTCACAGAGGTTGCACATCCCCCCTGACTTTTGCACTAGACTGTCTATGCTCACAGAGGTTGTACGTCCCCCTTGACTTTTGCATTAGGCTTACATAGCATCTCGTTCGTCCTGAATTTTGGTTTGACTCACAGAGGTTGTACGTTCCCCCCCTGGCTTTTGTCAATACCTCACAAGACTGGTTGATTCTCCAAATCTCCATGGCTAGCCTCAGGGTGGCCCATATGGCCTCTCATTGGAGAATGATTGTCGATGCTGCCAAATTTAACATTGCATCTCAACGAGGGAGTCATTCTCAACCACACCAAGCTTGCCTCTCAGCTGCACAAACTGTCTCGAGGTCAGAGGCTTGGTCAGGATATCAGCTACCTGCTCGCTTGTGGCTATGTATTGTAACTTTATAGTTTTTCTCTGGACGAAGTCTTGGATGTAGTGGTACTTTATGTCAATATGTTTTGACTTGTTGTGAGATACCAGGTTCTCTATCAGTTTTATGCAACTTTGATTGTCATAGTGAACCACCGTCGTCTCGATCTTGTCACCAAATAACCCAGAAACCAATTTTATGAGCCATACTGCTTCCTTGCTAGCATCACTCCCTGCAATGTACTCAACCTATGCTGTACTCTGTGCAATGGATCCCTATTTCTGGCTTGACCAAGAGATCATAGCGGATCCTAAACTGAAGAAGTATCCAGAAGTACTCTTCCGATCCACTGGGCTTCCTGCCCAATCATTATCTGCATACCCATGCAAAAATAGACTGTCATTGGATGTATATTTCAGACCATAAGTAATGGTCCCTCTGAGATATCTCAAGATGTGCTTTGCTGCCACCGAGTGTCTCTGTCTCGGTTCAGTCATGAACTGAGTCATTGCAATCACTGCATAGCATATATTTGGCCTGGTGTGGATCATGTACATCAATGATCCGATCGACTGCCTATACATGGTGGGATCCACCAAATCTGAACCCGAATCAGAATCATGCAGCTTCCTCAGGTTGGTAACCATTGGAGTAGACATGGATTTGCAATCCATCATACCAAACCTATTTAATACATCCATTGTGTATTTTCCTTGTGCCAGAAATATCTCGCCCTGTCTTTGCCACACTTCCAATCCTAGGAAGTAATGCATCAAGTCTAAGTATTTCATCTCGAATTCTGAGATTATCTCCCTCTTACACCAGGATATTAGCCCTTCATCTCATGTTAGAAAGAGTTCATCAACATACATGATTAGTATAACAGGTTGGTTACCTCTTACCTTGAAGTAAGATTTGCATCAACATCACTTTTCTGCTAGGATTTTAAGAAAGCCATCAATCTTGTCATACCAAACTCTAGGAGCTTGCTTAAGACCATACAAGGCCTTCCTTAGCTTGCATACATGACTGCCTTTGTTATGCAGTACAAAACCATTTGGTTGTTCCACAAAGATCTCCTATTCAATCTTTCCATTCAAGAATGTTGTTTTTACATCCATCTGATGTAGCTTCCAACCAAGAACTGAAGCTAATGCAATAATAGTTCAAATGGAGGTATACCTGGCTATAGGGGAAAAAGTCTCTTCGTAGTCGATTCCTTCTTTCTGAGTGAAGCTTCTGGCTACAAATCTTGCTTTGAACTTTTCCACACTCCCATCAACTGCATGTTTGATCTTATAGATCCATTTGGAAGAGACCATTGATTTGTCCTTTGGCCTCGACACAATGTCCCATACATTGTTCTTTAGAATATACCTGTATTCCTCAAGCATGCCATCCTTCCATACTTGTAATTTATCTGCTTCTTCAAATGAAGAAAGTTCGACATCATTGATGCTGCTCAACAGTGCAACATAGCCTTCAAACCTGTGAGGCCTCTTACTTTCCCTGAAAGTTCCTTTGGGAGCATCTATCTTTTCTGCTTCCTGCATTGTTTCTTTAAGCCACCCTGGCTTCCTTTTGGCTGGAGGTTCTTCAAGAGTTCTTTCTAACTCTTCAGCAGGTTCTAAGGGCTCATCACTTGGCCCTTCATGAGGTTCCTCCCTTTGATCATCCAACTCTTCATTTTCAGAAGAGGGTGAAGCTGGCTGAATTGCTTCTGATTCCCGCTGAAGCTCTCTGGATTTCTTGAATGCGGCTTCCTCATGGAAAGACATCTTTGCTTACCTCTATATGCATCTAACCTGGTACATATATCCTATAAGGCTTGGAGTTCTCAATGTACCCCACAAAAACCCCTTTCTTGCTCGAGGGTTCCATCTTTGTCCTCTTTTCCTTAGGGATATGAATATACACTGGACACCCAAATATCCTTAGGTGCCCTACTTCAGGTTTGATCCCTGAGAAGACCTATTCAGGAGTTTTGTCCTTGAAGATAGCATGTGGACACATGTTCTGAATATACATGATAGTGGATGTAGCTTCTTCCCATAAATAATTTGGTATATCCTGGTCAAACATCATGGCTTTCATTGCCTCACAAATTGTCTTGTTTTTTCTCTCAACAACTCCATTTTGTTGAGGGTTATATGGCATATTCAACTGTGTCTTGATTTCTGCTTCCTTGTAGAAATCCTCAAACTCGAGAGATTTAAACTCTCCTCCATTGTATGTTCTAAGGGTTCTGATGTGTTTCCCTTTCTATTTTTCAATAAAGGATTTATACTCTTTGAATTTATCAAATGTGTTACTTTTAGCTTTAAGGAAATATATCCAACATTTTCTTGAGTAATCATCAATTAAAATGGCATAATACAAACAACCACTTAGTGAGGGAGATGACATGGGACCACATACATCAGAATGAACCAGATTCAAGATGCCATGAGCTCTGTTGTCACTACTAGGAAATGCTTTCTTTATATTTTTACCTAGCATGCATCCTTTACAAATTTCATTTTTACTAAAGGAAATAGAGGGCATGTCACATACCATGTTCTACAGATCTGGAAGTGCTTTGTAATAAAGATGTTCAAGTCTTATGTGCCATAATTCGTTGGAGCTAGTTGCATCATGAGCCAATGCCTGAATTGACCGTCCTGTCACGACATACAGTTCTCCTCTACGAGTCCCGATGGGTTCCGCTGTACTCAAGTGGCTACCTTTAGCCCACAGTAGTGCCTTCCTGTCCTTGAAGATCACCCAATATACCTTGTCACTAGTACATATGACCAAATTTGCAACGATTTTCGTTGATATTGCCACACTTATCTGTCGCAATTTCCACGAAAGCCGAGATTTTTTTTTCGTCAGAATAATTTCGTCGCTATATCCACGATCCAGGTGTGCGTGGAAACATTGACGAAATTAGCTCTCCACGTGTCACCACCTTCAATATCAATTGACCCTATGCATCATCGCAATTACGACGAAATTTCGTCACAATAACAACGAAGAAATGTGGCAATTACGACGAAACTTCATCGCAATTGAGACGAAAAGTTATGCCAAGCCAATAACTTACGACGCAGCTGCTGAATGTGCGACGAAAGCTCGTCGTAACTTGCGACGAAAATCCATGGTAATATCGACGAGTGCAATATCTTAAAACCAGATTTACGATGCACACGCTGTATATGCGACGAAAATTTGTGGCAAATTGCGAAGAAGTTGCGTCAATATTGTGAGGATGACTTTAGGTTTAAAAAAAATAAATTTACATGAAATATGGTATACCTTATTGTATGCCATATTACAATGTAATATGGTAATGCCATATTACATTGTACTATTCTTATATATTCTAATATATATATCCCCTACAAATAATCAAGGCACTAATCAACCAAATATTGTAAGCATGTGTTATTATGAAGTTGGATTAGAAGTAAGGATACCAATATGACAATATACACAAAGAATAATTTGGAATATTACTTTTAAAATAACACATGGATTGCATGAGTGAGTCAGTATGCAATTTATATTACACAATACTATGACAACACTTCTAAGATTTATGGATGATATCTTAAGACCATTTCTCGAACTTGTTTATTGTAGCCTCCTTGGATGATATTTTGACTTTTAGCAAGATTTGGGAAGATCGTTTGAAACATTTGGAGATGATATTTTTAACCCTTCAACACAATTAATTGCAAGCCAACATGAAGAAATATGAGCTTGGAAAACAATTATTGTTGTGTATGGATTTTGTAGTTAGAGGATGTGAATTGTGTATTGACCTAAGAAATATAAAATTCATTGTAAATTGGTTGATCCTA
>JASDQU010106063.1:1655-36235 GCA_032191745.1 Picea mariana
TCTCCTTGGTATATATAGGAGAGTAGGAGGTTTAATGGCCTAAAGCCGACATAAATAAAATAACATTACTAATCTAAATTACAACTAATGGCCTAAAGCTGACATAAATAAAATAACATTACTAATCTAATATGCCCCAATTAAGTGGTAATGAACCAATATTAGGGCTTAACAGTGAAACAATTAAATACATGGGAGGAAACATGCCAAGGATTTATGCAGCTTTCGACAATGAGCAAGAAGAATATGAATCCCCATGATTGAAGTGGAAGGTAAGATTGATAACCAACCCATAGAAATTTTAATTGATTTTGGAGCTAGCCATAGTTACTTAAACTCTAACATTGTTGAAATATTTCATTTGAAAAGGAGTAAGCATAAGAAATCTTGGTTAGTTTAGTTAACCATAGGGACTAAGAGGAAAATTAATGAGTTGGTTAAAGATTCTCCAATAGACATGAATGGACTCAACACAAAGGTAGATGTGAACATCATACCATTAGGTTCATTTGATTGTCTAATTGACATGGATTGGTTGGAAAAACACCATGTTGTCTTAAACTGTTACAACAAGACAATAAGATGTCTTGATGAAGAAGGCAACAAGGAAAGTTTCAATGCATTCCAAGAGCTATATTTGTTAAAGAAATTTCAGCTATGCAGTTGAAAAAGAGTTTCAGGAAGGGATGTCAGATTTTCGTAACCCATATGGAAGAGACATCCAAAGATACAATGGAAAGTATTGAATACCATCTAGTCTTGAAGGATTTTGAATATGTATTTGGGGAGATTCCAAGATTTCCACCAAAGAGAGACATTGATTTCTCTATCGATTTGGTGCCAAGAGCTACCCCAATGTCCAACACACCTTATAGAATGGGCACACCAGAATTGAAAGAGTTGTAGATGTAGCTTGAAGATATATTAATGAAGGGATATATATGCCCAAGTGTGTCACCTTGGGGAGCCCCAGTGTTGTTTGTAAAGAAGAAAAATGGAACCTTAAGTTTGTGTATTGATTTCAGGCAGTTGAATAAGTTCACCATAAAGAAAAAAATATCCTTTTCCAAGGATTGATGATCTACTTGATCAGTTGAAAGGTGCAAGATTCTTTTCCAAGATTAACTTGAGATGGGGTTATCATCAAGTGAGAATAAAGGAAGAAGATATCAACAAGACATCATTCAGGACAAGATATGGGCATTATAAATTCACAGTAGTTTCATTTGGGCTATTAAATTCCCTAACCATTTTTATGTTCCTGGTGAATGAAGTGTTCAGGGAAAACCTAAATAACTTTGTAATTGTGTTCCTAGATGATATGCTCATATAATATAGGTTAGAAGAGGAACATGAACAACATTTAAGAATGGTGCTAGAAGTTTTAAGAGAGCATAAGTTATATTCCAAGCTAAGTAAGTGCATATTTTATCAGAAGAAGATTCACTACGTAGGGAATACTATTTCACTAGAAGGGATAGCAATGGATCCTGAGAAGATAGAGGCCATTAGAGGATGGTCAATGCCAAGAAACTTCACAGAGGTTAGATCATTCATGGGTCTTGCCAGTTATTACTAAAGATTCATAAAATTATTATCAAAGATTGCAATCCCAATCACTTCTTTGCAAAATAAGGGAGAGAAATTTGAATGGACTTCCAGGTGTGAAGAGGGATTTCAACAACTGAAAGACATATTGACCAGTTCACCAAACTTGAAGATTGTAGATTCAGATGAATATTTTGTTGTGTGCATTGATGTGCACGTGAAAGGGCTTGGTGGAGTCCTCACTCAAAAGGATCATGTGGTATGCTATGAATCTAGAAAATTAAAAGAGCATGAGAGGAATCTTTCTACCCATGATCTAGAATTAGCAACCATTATTCATGCATTAAAAATGTGGAGACATTACCTCATGGGGGGGGGGAATTTAGCTAAGGACATAACACTATGATCTGAAACATTTTTTGGACAACCCACATTAAATGTCAGGAAAAATCAATGGCTATAACTCCTTAGTGAGTATGACTTTGAAATTAAGCACATTACAGGAAAAGAACATAAAGTGGTTGGTGCACTCAGCAAGAGAGCACATGAGATGCATATTGCATCCATCAACATGTATCAGAATGATCTAAAAGATAAAATTATTGAAGCAACAAAATTAGATCAACAATATCTACAAATAAAAGAAACATTACAACAAAACTTTAAATACTTTGAGCTAAAAGAAGATGAAATTATCATGTACAAAGGTAAAGTATATGTGTCGAATTCCAGTGAATTGAAAAATACAATGATGAGGGAAATGCACAATGTGCCATATGTTGGGCACCCGGGATATCATAAATCAATTATAGTTGTAAGAAGCCAATACTTTTGGCCATGAATGAAGAAAGAAGTGGTTGACTATATAGCTAAATGCTTAGAATGTCGGAAAGTGAAGATTGAACATAGACATCCAGCAGGGTTGTTACAACCATTTCCCATTCCATAATGGAAGTGGGAGGCAGTTACAGTTGATTTTATTACAAATTTTCCCAGGACAGTGGAGCAACATGATTCCATCATGGTTGTGGTGGATAAATTAACTAAGGAAGAACATTTTATTCCAGTGATGACTACACACAAGGCAACAAATATTGTAGAAATATACATGAAGGAAGTTGTCAGGATACAAGGAGTGCCTAAGACAATTGTTCCAGAAAAAGATCTAAAATTCACTTCTAATTTTTGGAAGGGTTTGTTCAAAGGTTTTCGGACAAATCTAAATCTCAGTACAACGTATCACGACAGTCATATAGGAAAACAACCTCAAAATGTATGTGATGAAAACAACCATAAAAGTATGAAAATGGAATAATTGAGGACATGCTCAAAATGTATGTAATGGAACAACCATCAAAGTGGGAAGATTGCATTCATTTAGTTGAATTTTCTTACAATAATGGGTATCAAACCTGATTAAAAATGATTTTGTTTGAAGCCTTGTATGGAAGTGTAACACGCGAGTGAGTTGGGATAATCCAGCAAACAGAGTTGTCATTGGGCCAGATTTGTTGAAATAAATGGAAGAGAAAATGACAAAGATCAAAAATAATTTGAAGGATTCCCAAGACATGCTGAAAATTTATGCAGACAAGAATCGAGTTTTCATATATTTTAAAGTATGGGAACATGTATTTTTAAAAGTGAAAGCGAAGAGAAGTTTGATAAGATTAGGAATTTTCCCAAAGTTGGAAGCAAGATATTGTGGACCTTTTGAGATCTTAGAAAAGATATTGTGGATGCTAGAATTTCCCGCATCCATGAGAGTGCACAATGTATTTCATGTGTCATTATTAAAAAAACATGTTTCTGACCCTAATCACATAATTGATTGGATTGTGATCCAGATGAACACGAAGAGGATTTTTGGGTGAAACCAGTATGCATCATGGACCAGAAATTCAAAGTGATCAAGAACAAATCCCTAGGGATGGTAAAGGTTCAATGGACCTGCTATGGTCCTAAAGATGCTACATGGGAGCATGAAGAAAACATACGGGATGAATACCCACAAATTTTTGACAATTTTGAAGAAAACAAAATAAAAGAATGCAAGACTCCATTTTGAGCAACTAGAGTTTTGAAACCACATCTCAAAGGCCTAGCCAACCTACATTGGGGGCACTGATAAAATAATTGTACAACCCGATGGAATGAGAGCAGTGAAGGGGGTACATTCCTTGGGTTAGCGGGTTGAGAGGAACATGATATTTTGGTTGGAATTGTTGTTGGAGTTGTAAAACTGCAGAATTTTAATTTCTTAGTTTTATGATGTAAATTTGTCCATGTATATCGGCATAGTGTGCATCAAGGATGATGCACAATCGTAAGGGAGGGGGAGTGTAACATCCCCAATTTAATTAATGCTTATTGTAGATAAAATGTATGGATGTGACCACGTGATGTATATGTGAATTGTATTTCTAAGATAATGTCTGAGAGAGGGGTCCAAGGGGAAATTAGCCATGTCCATTAATTCAACCCACTTCCTAAATTTTCTAGTGGTATATGAACCTTCTATGGTGTTGTTGAGTGTTCCCAAATCCAATCATTGAATGCATGTAAGAGGGTGGGTGTGAGAAGTCACATCCTATAGCTATTGGGAACACGCGAACTAAGTACAAGCATATTGGGGAAGTGTGTAAGTCAAGAAAGAAAGAAAAGAGAGGAAAATTTGTATGGGTAGTTACAATGATTTGAGATAATCATGTTTTGCATGAAAAACAAACAGAGAATAGGGAAGAAGAGCATGGAAGTTGGAGCAACCATGGAATGAGAATTATGGAGTGTATTTGGAGCAGAAAACTAAAGAGATAGATTGACAAGCGTGAAGAGTGAACTCATGTGTGAGTTGCACTATAATAACGAGTAATTTCTATTATTTTCCTAGTAATTTTCCTAGCAATGAGCTCCCTTGAGTTTCCCAATAGTGAGATTCATGGTTACTTGTGCCAAACAAACCCTGATAAATGAATAAGATGCCTAATGGATTGAGAGAAGTGAAGGGTTACATTCCTTGGGTTGGGCAGGTTGAGAGGAAGAGATCTGGTGGAAAATTGGGATAGTTTTAGTAGAATACCAGTGGGTTGTGAAAAAATTTTAGTTCTGAGTGGATAGTGAGAGACCACCCTCTTTGTGGATTGTTATCCCCATCTCGGGGGTGACTTGTTGTTGATATTTGGAACAACAAGTCACCCCCGAGCTGGGGATAACAATCCACAAAGAGGGTGGCCTCTCACTATCCACTCATAACTAAAAAAAATTCACAACCCACTGGTATTCTCCTAAAACTATCCCAATTTTCCACCAGATCTCTGATATTTGGAACAACAAGTCTATGGTTCGGTGGAATGTCCATCCCAAGCAGCTCGTTGCACAATTGATTTTAAAAGGTAAGTGTTTTATCTTGTTTATGTGTTGCATTATGAGTTTAATTATTGTGTATTAACTCTACGTTGAGAAAGATTTAAATGTTGTGTTTTAGTTTATTAGTTGAATTTTGTGTTTATTTTAGAATTTTGTAGATGAATTTAGTTCATGGTATCAACAAATGGTTAAACCTGTATGTTTTCCTACTGGTAAGCTACATGATTAGTTCGCAAAAAGAATTAGTTTTATGAGTATTTATGCACATAATGGACCTCAGTTGGGTTGGGGAGCGTTACACTTTTGACCCCATTTTATTAGTGATAGTACCCAAAACATTTAATTGGATCACTAGTTTTGACCTTCATTGACACCAAAAACACATATTCTAGCATTTTTCAGAGGTATAAGGGCCACAATAACTTTTTGTTCAATATTTATAGCTTACTACTTTGAGAAAACAATGTGCCTTTAGATTATTTTTCTTTTAGTTGTTAATATTTTCCCCCTTGTATCTTTCCTGAGAGTTGTGGGAGGACAATACATAATTGTGTGGTACCAAGAACCTTGCATGCAAGCATCTTGCCTCTCTTTCAATCTCTTTTTATTGCTTCTGAAATAAGACTATTCAAAATGAGGGTAGTTTTCACACCACTTGAGAACTTCGGTTGGATAGCGGAAACATCCAACGTTCCCAACAACGTGCGACACCGCGGATTTTCAACTTGGAAACAAGGCCATACCAGTTTACTTGGCATGAACTACACCTTCCTCTTATATTTGTTTATTACTTAACATTTATGTTTGCATCTTGTAATTAGAACATCAACAAGTAAATATCAAATCCATACATAGTGAGAACAAAATATGCAAGTGGGTGGCCAAACCGGCCTAACACCCAAATTTTATAACAAAAGTAGAAGTCTGTTGAGTCTTCAACTCATGCCATATCGAAGATACATTTACAATGAGCTTCCACTCAAGTTTGCTCAATAACCTGTGAAACACAACAAACAGATTTCCTCCATCATCTTGCAAAACCTTCATGCCACTTACCAAAACACTTGATGAATAACTTAAAACTTCGCTTCATTCTTCAAGCCTACGGTTTATATTTCCCTTGTCTTCGTTTTCTCGACCTGAAACACTCAAATTATCCATCCAAGTCTACCCTTCCAACAACTTCCTTTACTTCAAGAAAAACTCTCCCTTTTCTACTCCTCGGTGTAGACTCCACTAGGCGGCTCAAGTCACCCACAAGGGTCGGTTGGTCCCTTAGGAGGAGCTCGCCCTCCCTAATAAGATGCTTCCTCAAACCCTGTGTTTGGCATATATAGGCAGCCAAATCTCCCAACTAGCGTGTCCTTTGCCTTGGAGCGACCCAACATTTTGCAATTTGTCCACATACCTCTTGGGCTGACCTTTGTCTAAGGTGTGTGTGTCCCTTAGGTGAGTCAACCAACTGAACTAAGCCCACCATATTTTCATCCAGTCGACTCGTTATTTTGATTAGGCGCCCAAGTTATGTCTACACAACCAATCTTCATCCCACCGAACTTCAACCAATGGCTAACATTCGTCGCACATCACCTTGGTCAGCTCCCCTTGGCATGCTACGCACCCAAGGTGACCGATCTCACCCAATACAAGCTTGACCTCCATTCGTTGGTTGGACCGGGTGCCTTGTCCGGAGAATCGTTTAATCGACACCTCTATCCAACTTGTTGTTTCGATGGAGTGCCCATATCTTTGCTTGGTGGAGTGCCCACCTTCTGCCCATGTCTTCCATCAAGCCAACACCTTAAATTTTGTTGTAATAAATATTTAGGTGAAGTCATTCCTTGGCATGGAGTGCACCCATATAACCCCAACTTCCCCATATATGAATACTTATGTCTCCTCATTCAAACTGAGTGTCTTGCTTGCCCGATGTCGTTCGTATTGGTCTGTGGTGGAAGTGCGTGTGCTTGGTCTCAATGCCCCAAGCCTTACATCCTCCCGTGCTTGAAGTTGTTTCCACCCTCGACAAAATCCACAGAAATATGTCTTCTCCAAGTCTCTACCCAAACTCATGCACCCATCATAACTACTACTAGAAACCCCAAGTTTTCGTGCCGAAACAGAAACTCCAAATTCTACCTTAGTGGAAACTTCAAGTTTCTTGTGAAATGGAAACCCCAACTTTCCACAACACTTTCAATCATCCACAAAATCATGTAACCATCCCCACTATCCAAAGTTGTGGTTCGACCAACCTATCTCTTCCCCAACTCTGTCTACAATGTTTCATAGGTTGCCTCAGCTATCATGACGATCGCTCTTTTCCCTGCTGCAATTGCAACTACTGTCACAACCCCAATCAAAACATGAAAAATGTTTAAGTGTTGAACTGTCATGTCAAACTATTTGTCCCATTCTCCAACTAAACTATGTCATGTCTCCATACGTGGTTAACCCCCATGTTTTGAATAAGTTGGGTAGATAATCCAACTTCGCATCCAACTCATGATCACATCGTGACACAACTGAACACAGTTGCTTTTGTCCAACGTCCACCACATGCTCAACCCAAAATCACCAAGACAAGATTTCACTTGCCTCTCTGAAGTCCTCATCGTCCAACTCCGTCATAGAATTTCTTCACAACAACCAAGTATCACATAAACAAATCATTGTACATCTAGAGTCTAACCCCTTCACTATGTCGCTACGCACTAACTCATCCAAGTTTCGAATTAGTTGGATGAGGATTCTAACCATCTTATTCACTCAAACAAAGGCACACCTCCATGTCAAAACTAGCCTCCTCCATCCACAACTCGATTCATCCATACAATATCTCACTAAAACATATGGGATCAAAATTCGACAAAATATTATGACGATATGGGTTAAATTAATTGTACCATTGCAAATTACTACAATTTCATTCATTTTTTCAGGGCTCCGTGATATTCGTCATCCTTCCAACGCAATTATTTCGTCGTCGCTTTTGCGACGCAATGTACTCCACATATCGATGAAATATTGTTCTTTTGTGACGAGGGTTAGTCGATATATCGACATATCGTTGGTCGCTATATCAACGAAAGTGCATTGATATATCGACGCACGTTCGACAGAAGAGAACGAGCATCCATTGATATACTGACGAAGTTTGTGGGTCTTGAAAAAACAGATAGTCATTTGAAAGTGCCTAACGATCATTGACTTAGTCGGTTTTGACGTGGTTAACAAGCATCGAAAGTTCGATGGAAGTTACAGATTTCGACAATTTTGTTGTAGGTGTGAAATCTATAAAATCTTAATTGTCTAGTCATTGTTCAACACATGTAATAGTCTCTTTGCTATGACCCGCACTTTGTTTCACATCAAATTCTTCATTTATATAGCTCGGATTTTGGGCGTACTCTAAAGGTTAGAAATTTTTAATATTTCTTTGTCTCGTTTTAATTTTTAATTGGATCCCAGCTAATTATTAACCCAACTTAAGCCATATTTTTTATGGGGACAAAAGTTTAATTTGTCTAACAAATAGGTATGAACATGTCTACTCAATTGCTATTGGCCTAGTTCTCTTTTATAATTGTTTAATGATTTTCTTACTTTCTCATAGTGAAGCTTTGAAGCTTATGTAGTAAAAATGTATATATTTATATGGTTCATTTTGATCTCTTAAGTAATTGTTGACTAGTACTCTTATAAACATTTAGTAAATCAATGACGATAATGGATTAATTAAATCTAAATGTACAAATGGGGTCAATATTTGACGACATTTGTATTGTAAGAAAATATTTGTATATTGTACTTATATTGCATATTTAGTGGTTTTTGTTGTAAAGGAAATCCCAATGCCAAATAATAATAACAACATTACAGATGAAGAAAATGAAAGGAAGATTGCTAGGTTAAAGGTGGCATTGGAGGAAAAGGGTAATGTGAAACTTGAATGCCCTTGCAATAAATGCAAGGGATTTAACAGAAGAAGACTTGTAAGAAAAATAGTTGAGAGACATCGTTGGATAAATGGGCATGTTGAGGGAAGGTTCACATATCGTCCCATGGTAAGTTATTTATTATATATTGTCTTTGTATTGAGTGTATTTATAAAAAATTGTTTGGTTTTAATATTTGTTATATACACTAATTTTATTGATTGTTTGTAATAAAGAAAACTCCTCCTAGGTGTGTGCCAGAGAAAGTGCCTAGTAGTAGTAGAAATATTATTGTACAGAATAAGGAAGATGTTCATATGGATATTGAAGATTATAATGATCAATTTAATTCTTATACTGAAGAAGATGAAACCAATAATATTGTTGAGCCATATGATGGGACAAATAGATTGATCTAGGACATCTTTTCTCCTATTGATGACGACAACTTTGATGATATTCATGATGTACGTCTGCTTAAGAAGGCACAACAACCCCTTTATGAAGGATCAAGAACAAATATTCTATAAACTATAATGTTTTTGGTGAACTTGAAGGTATTGAATGGTTTTTCAAACACTTGTCTCACACAGATCCTAAGGTATGTAACAATATAATTCGTCATATATACATTAAGGTAGAAAATCTTTCTCTTCTTTTAGTGTCAATAAATGTGTAATATATTAAGGATACAATATATTTTATTACTATTATTTACATTAACTAGTTATTTTTATGCTATATATTGTTAGGTGAATTTTTATTACCATCGTCAAATAATCTACCTCACACATGCGGAGAGTTATCTTCCTTTATGAAAGATATCAAAATGGAGTATCAATTTATTGATGCATGTCTTAATGATTATGTTATATGTTATGGACAATACATTGGAAACGAAATGTCAACAATGTCAAATCGGTAGATATCGAACCGATCAAGTAACAAAAAAGGTGCCTCACAAGGTCCTTTGTCATATTTCGATAACTCCACATTTGTAGAAATTGTTTAGGTGTGAAATCATAACACAATTTATGGATTACCATGCATGGCACATAAGTGAATATGGTGTTCTTTGAATGCCTGCAGATGCTTCTGCATTTAGGAACATAGAAGAAATATGATTGATTTTTAAAGAAGAACCTCGTAATGTTAGGATTTCATTGGCAACTRATGGTGTCAATCCTTTTGGTGAGCTCAGATATATTTACTCAATGTGGCCTATTTTTTTTGTAAACAATAACCTTCCTCCTTGGATATCAATAAAGAGGGAGCACAAAATGTTGGCAATSATTGTCCTAGGTATTTGTTTACAATATTTGTTTGAGTTACGTAGTTCCATTTCATTTGGCTTATTCGTTGCATTATTTCGAATACATATACAAGGTAGTAATTATATGAACTTTCAACCAATTAGGTAAGTACCAAGTGAAAGATATGAATGTATATATTGAGCCTCTTATCGACGAGCTACGAAAGTTATGGGATGGCATCACTACGTATGACGTCTCTAGAACAATAGGGCAAAAACAATTTCAATTTCATGGAATACTTACATGGACAATTCATGATGCCCCAGGGCTAACACATTTTTGTGGTATGTAACACACTACTAAACTTTAATAGTATATAATTTTATGAAAATATTATGCATATTGTTTCTTAAATATTAATTCCTTGTTATATAACTAATAGTCGTTACATATTTAATCCATATCTTGCATGTCTTCAAACAAAGGGTAAATGTGCATGTCATGTTTGTGGTCCTAGGATGAAATATCGTCGTTTAATAAGTTTATGAAAGGAGGTGTTTGATGAGTATATGCACTTTCTCCCTAGGAACCATAGGTATCGAACTACCAAAAATATTTTTTCAATGGGAAAGAAGAGACTGCAATAAAACCATGAAGAATGACACATCACCTATGGAAGTTGGAATATAATAGAAATCATCAAGGTAACCAATTTGACTATGTATCACACAATTTTTTTTATAATTTTTTTTATTGAATTATGTTTACCATATCTAAAAATTATTGTTGTTATGTTTTACAAAAGTCGTCAAGGCCGCATTGATGGGCTTCCACAAGGAATGAAAAATTACCCCATACAATTCAGTAGGTTTCCCTACTATGAGCACCTACAAATAGTTCATTTCTTTGATACAATGCATTTCGGGGAGAATGTAACCAAAACATTGTGGAGAATCTTCGATGGAAGGAATGACAAAGAAAAAATTGTCTAAATCCGTAGTGGCATTCAGGAGGCCAATCATGCAAAGCACAATTTGATTGATTCAAATAGGAATGTCAAGGACTGGAATAGTATTCTTCCATGGTTATTTACAGAGCAAGAAAACAATGTTCTAAAAGATTTGATTCAGAAAATTATATTTCTCATGACATTTTCTTCAAACATAAAGAATATCTTAACAGAGAAAGGTGAATTTGGTAGGGTAAAAACTCATGACTAGCGTACCTTCATTAAGGTAATTATTTTGGTAGATTTCTATATTGGTATAAATACTTCTTTTTAGTATTTTAATTTTGTTTTCTATTCAAAAAAATAATGATTCCTTTTTTTGTAATTATAGTATGTTCTACCTCTACCTCTCTCTGACAACTTTAATAACAACGTAAAACAAGTTATATATGACCTTGGAAAATACATGAGGTAATAAAAATGTTTGTTGCAAAACTTGTCGTCATGTGATTTACTTGAAATGTATATACTTTGTTGTTGAAACCTATGATTTGTTTGTATAATCATGTGTAGGTGGTTTTCATCTAAAGAAATCCATAAATAAGATATAAAATATTGGAGGAGAGAAATTCCTCGACTAATGTATGAAATGCAGAAGTATCTACCTCTGACATTTTTCAATGCTCAAGAACACTACCTCATACACCAAGTTGAGGAGATTGAAATGTGTGGACAATACACACAAGGTCATTGTGGATGGTGGAGAGGCACTTGAAGTCATTGAAGGATTTCGTTATACAAAGAGCATGTGTTAAGGGTTCTATGGTGGAGGTCTATATGGTATATTAGTCATTGGTGTGCATTAGTCAGTATCTTCCTAAATTAGTAGCAGGAATGAAGGTGCCTCGCATTTGGGATGTCAACTCCATCAACAAAGTTAAGGGGAGGTCTTGGTCGGGAAAGGTAGAATGAGGAAAGTGAAAGGTAATTAGATGGTAGCTGAGATCTATAATACTTTGCATTATTAATTTTTATCTATATTGTACTTATATAAATTTTATTCTTCCATTAATTGTTAATCTTTATTATTGTTAGTAATTTTAATTCTTTTTTCATATAGTTGGTCGAGAGTGGGGTGCACTACATTTATTCATCGAAAAAAATAATGATTGGATGAAGTTATGGATACATTGATGTAATATAAAATGTAATGGTAGGTTGTCATGGGAAGGGGTGGCTACATTGCTTAAAGAAGCTCATCATAATCAAGATACCAATCTTACTCAGAGGGAAATCGATTTAGAATATAGTTTAAAAGATAAACATGAAAGAATATATATAATTCACCCACATCATGTTTCAGTTATTTTCCATTATATTAATCTAGGTCATGGTGTGTTTTTTTTGTAAATTTTTACTAAGTCTAAATATGATTATTCATTGAAAATGCATTTTTTACGTGTCGGGAATATTGCAATTGAAACACCACAAGGCTATGTGGTGAAATGGTCATAAAGTTTGCATCAAAATTTTGGATGACAAGAGGAAGACCTCTAATAGTGGGATAATTGCAGTCTTTCAGGTCACTAATGTTTCCTCTAGAAGTGGCAGGGATCCAACAATATCTGAAAATATATACTATGGGTATTTGAATGATATAATTGAGTGCGAATTTAATTCCTTCAAGTTAGTTATGTTCGATTTCAAATTGTACAAGTTACATATGAATGAATGTGATCCTGAAAGAACTATTATTGACCATGCCAATGGATTTACCATGGTTAATACAAGGACGTTTGAGCCTGATACAGAAACTTATGTTCTTCCAAGCAAATGTGAGAAGGTCTTTTATTCAGAGGTTCCAGGTAAAGTTGTTTGGTCGTACGTTGTTAGATATGATCCAAGAGGAAGGCATGTAAAGTATAATGTACCAAAAGAACATGATATTGAAGAAGAAGAAGAAGATGCATAGGAGCATGAAGTAGAAGTAATGTTAGACAAAGAAGTTCAGCGAGGTGTAGATGACAATTATGTTCTTGATGTTGATATTGATGATGATATTATGATTGAAAACGACATTGATGATGATGTTGATATGGCCAATCCTTTTTGTTATTACCAAAAATTTTCTCATAGCAATACAAACAATGGATGAAGAAACAACAAGGGCGGATACATCATACTCCCAAAATGTATAGAATTAACTTTAACAACATGACCAAAACTATGCAGAAAACCCATAAAGTTGTGCGCACTTCCAACAAAGCCAACATGCACACATTCGTGTGGGCCAAAACAACCCCAAACATGCACAGTGTGCAGTCTGTGCGACTATCCATGAAGAAACCCATGCAGATGTGGGAACGACGCATTTATGAATTTGGTCGGGCCTCAACCACTTCCAGGGTGATTCAATTCAAGACAAGACCCCAAGATCGACCCAAAATCTCGCCTTGGGATGACTGAAAAATATGGGATGTACCCAAAAGAGTCCTCCCATTCACACTTGAAGCAAGTTATCAAATATCTTGTTATGATTCTATAAATAGAGAGCCATGGTATGCAAAAAGGAAAGTAGTTCATTGTAATGTTATGTTGTTCAAATACTCTTGGAGAAACCACTTTTTTCTCTCAAGAATAGCTTGGGCAAGTAGCATAGGGAAATCTTTTCTCCTCTTGGAAGGCTTTTCCATAGACTTCTTCATCACTGTAAATTTAGAATAGGAGAGTAGAAGCTCTATTTTGAGGGATTCAAGAGCCCTCCCTTAGGAGGAATAGGGGATTCATAAATCCCACATTTCTCCTCTTGGTGTTCTCAATTTCAAAATACAATTTTCTATTGGGTAACAATTCTTTGTGTTCAATATCACGCATCCTTTGTTGATAGTTGTTTAGTTCATTTTCCTTTTTTAAATCGTTTTATTTTGTTTTGATATATTCTTCTTTTCTTGTGGGTTCACTAACCTACTAACCATTGTTATGTGTTGTTTATCTAGTCCAACTAAGCAATCAAGGGTCCTCTTTTTTCTCACCTAAGTGACAAAAGGAACCCAACACTTTCAACATCGATTATGAACGACTGGATGATCAGATATAGAGTGGGATGAAGAAGAAGATCAATGATAATCGTCATTGTCATCATCATCATCATCATTATCATAATTGTCGGCGTTGTCATCATTTTCATCACCATAATCAACATTGTCACCAAATTCTAAATCACTCAAAAGTATTGAAAATTGGAATTGACTATCTAGCATAGCCAAATGGAAGCGATTTGTTGTGACCCCAATCTAGACATAATGAAAAGGACAACTAAACTATCTATTCTAGTACAACCGGATGGAAGCAATATGTTGTGACCCCATTCTAGGCACAATGAAAAGGACATCTAAATTGTTGCAGAAAGGAAACACACATTGGCCAATATTTAATCTTGATGGTAACTATGTTGAATTTAATTCACACCCTTTTGTTGTCTGAAATCATTAATAAAGGAACTCTAAATATCCAATTCAATCACTTATGTGATCACACATAAGAACTGAAATATATATATATATATATATAACACTATCGAAACCATAAAAACAAGTGTTACAACATAAGATAATTTATCATCTATGAATGAGTATTTAAATGAACCATGTAGACACAATACGTAATGCAAAGAATGAAAATACGTTACAATATAGATACAATACTAATCTCAAATGCACATCACACCAAAATTATGACCAGGAGCTCCAACAATATATTTCTTATTAAATTGTAAATAGAGTTTGAAACTACAATCCCCATTGACTCCCATTGAGTAAAGCCTTCATACAATTTCATTGCATTCTTTCTTTATCAAGTAAATATTGAGGACAGCCATGAGGATCTATAGTCCTCGAGTTGTTCTCGATTTCATATAACAAACTAACTTTTCTACCTCGTCCTTTTATCATGGGGTGCTACACTCATGGTGGTTTCCTTATCATCATTACCCTAACTGGAAACTCGAGATCCTATTGAGGATTTGTTCTAAAGTTGTTGTAGCATATTACAGCCATGAAGGAGGTGGCATTTCTTTTCCTAAGTTGCAACAACAAGTATATCGGTTGTAGCATCATAGTGAGGTGTTGCATCAATGTAGAGGGGTGTTGCAGCAATGTGGAAAAGTGTTCAGCAACGGACATGCCTATTGCAGCAACTTGGAAAGGGTGTTGCAACAACTTGGACTATATTGGCGCCAAGTCCTTTCCTAACGTAGAAATCACATTTCATTAGTAAGCACAAAAAAGGTCAATACTTCCTCTTTTACACTAGTAAAAACTACTCAAAGTGACATGAATTGTAGAGTGACATACCTGAAGCAAAATGCAGTAGTTACGCTGAAGGTAGAAGTGAAAAGGGTGATAGAATGGCTGGAAAACGAAATAAAGGCTATGAAAAAGATGGTGTTTTGGACACCCATCATCTCCCCCCAACCAAAATTATTGCATGCCCTCATGCAACTAATCAGTTTAAATCTGAAGGAGTGGTGCCATTATGGAGGCTATTGAGGTTGTACTTGTCATCCCATTTGTCAAACACTGTGTAGTATCTCCCATTTTCCTTTATCATTTTCCAAAACACTTCTTCTTCCCTTTCGTTTATCTCAAAAATTTGCCAATATTCAAGTGTTGGGAGCCAAATCAAAGGATAATGGATCTTAAGCTTGATCCAACATTTTCCACAAGTTTTCACACATTGTATGTACATGCTTACCCTTTTTACTGTTGGTATGAAGTTATGGTAGTTAAGGAATATTTTTGTCTGATCTCTATTGTGCCTTGTTCCCACCTATGCATGCTTCCCTGTAGGGCATCTCATATCAAGGATTCTATGCGTTCTGCATATTCATCAATGGAATGCTCTCGATTCTAGGCCATGAAGGGTGCATATTCTTTAGAATTTACCCAGTGGAAATTTGGAATAAGGACCATCTTGGGATTGTGGAATTCACCCCTTACCCATAGGTCACTTGTCCCATTTTTATGGGAAACTATAAATATTTACACCACTGAGCATGATTGTTCATGATTGTGGGTAAGCCTCTCAATTGTACATCCCCTACAAAGGGAATTGGGTTCCATTCTTGCTCACAAACTAGAATAATATTGTGTTGATAAAATTCACACAATAAATTCTTATCTTCTGTGTTTCTCTCGTAATAGACTCCCAAGAATGTTTTTGGTGAGGTTCATGTGTTGCAATTTCTCTGAACTGGAATAGAAAATATCTCTCATGCAAGAAAACAAAGTAGGTTGGAGAAGGTGCTCTACAGCCGAGGATAGCCCCTAAAAGAGAAATTATTTGTCTCTTTTCTTTTTTCGATGATTCTACTTGCATCTTAAGTTCAGAGGCCTTCTTTATGTTCATGTTCCACTTCTCCATTTTTCTCAGTGTGCATCCACATTTTCAACCCATATTTGCCTCAGGTTATAAATAGCTTGTCGACATTCTTCTAGAATAATTGTCCCCTTTTCATAGGCCTCAGTAATGTTCTTCCATTTGGCCAATTGGGCCCTTATCTAGAATCCATTATCGATATATGTTTGGACTCCAATGTCCTTTGTGGGAAACTCTATTTGAACTTCTCTATCCATTTTTTTAGTAGGTGTTTCCTCCTTTGTTTGGGTTTCTTCATCTCGTTTCTCAAGACGCACCTCCTCCTCCATCTTTATTTCATCAGTTTGGGTTTCTTCATCTCTTTCTCAGAAGGAACTTCCTCCTCCATGTTTACTTCATCAATTTGGGTTTCATTGTCTACAAATACCCTAATTATTTCTTATTGAGGAATTAGTCTGGAAATTTCTTCCTCACATATATTGCATATTTGTTGGTCGATTCTAGCCACTTGAGCCACACAGTCCAGGTTTGTTGGCTCCCTTTTTATCCTTAATTTCAGCTTCCTTATTTTTCTTTGTAAACTCGGGTTGATTTCTCTTAACTTAATATTATGTTGCATAAGCACAAAGTATAGGAGCGTCGGGTTTTACCTACACTAAACATGGGAATATTCTTATCAGATGTTGGGGCAAGATTTCTTCCTTTGTTTCATGTTGCAGCATTGGCCCTGAGTTGATCCTGAGTTTCATCAACACACGGGTTATATTCTCATTCTTTAGAAGATGTGCCTTCCCCTGTTGGTTCTTGTGTATCAACCGGGGAGTTTTGTCCTTCAACTAGCCCCTCCTCTGCCCCTGTTGGTTTTTGTGTGTCAGTAGGTGTCCCAATTCCTTTGTTCCTGACTCCCCTATTAGTTCTTGTCTTTCAACAAGGAGCATTTCTTCCATCATCTCTTTTGTTCCCAATTCCCTCATTGGTTCTTGTGTTTCAGCAAGGGTGGTCAACTTGGATGAGTGTCGTGTCCTTCTTTTCTTCTGCACAAGCATCTTGTTTATTGCTTCAGGCTTCACTTTCCTTTTTCTGCTTGTCCTACCTTCTTCTTCTTCCACACTTGGGATTTCCTAAATTTCTCTTTCTAGGATCTGCGTGAGATTCAATGTCTGCAATTCTCTTGCCGACTTTGGAGATGTTTGTCCTTCCACAATCAATGGTTGATTCGAATTTTAGGGGGTATATGGTCTAAATTTGGATGCAAAAGTCATAAATCCATAAAGCTAATAGATTGTCCATGTGGATCAAGGATATGCCCACATCCTCATTAATTAATTGGGCTAACAGGTTGCCCATATGGGTCAAAGAGAGTTTCATCTCTCCATTATTGTATTGGGTTATATTTCCCACTACTTATTTAGTTGCGTAGTTAGATCTATTATTATAATAATAGAAACTCATTTAATGAGTTCTTCCCATTATTGTTTAGGGTTTTATTTTCCATTATTTAGTTATTTGGGTAGTTAGATCTATTATACTAATAACAGAGACTCATTTAATGAACCATTTTTTACTTTGTCCAATGGACCATTTTGTAATGCTATATAAAGACCTAACAAGCCTTCTCATAATATCAAGTTACTTATTTTGGCTTCTCTCATATTTTTTTATTGTTCATTGTGATATTAATTAGCTCTGAGTGATTTACTGGTAATTAGTTTTAGAGGTGAGGCTTCTCCCTCTTTGAGCCTCACCTCTCGAGTAATTCATTTACACATTTTGTTTTCATGCTTCTTTTCATACAAGATTGGCACGTCTAAGCTTCTCCTCTCTCGGCATTCAAGCCATCCAAATCTCAACCCCCAAGATACAGATCAGTGGTATCAGAGCAGGTACGCTCTCCATCGGGACAAGGATTTGAAGCATGATGCAGGTTCAAACAATTGTAGCAATCACCAACCTCCTTTTGGTACTATCATAATCCATTTTCCGTGTCATACACTGTAAGCATCACAATTGGTCCATAGGCACTACGAGGCTTTTTTTACCCTCGGATCTTCATTCACCATTACAAGGAGAACCATACATGGATTCACTACATCCATAAATGGATTCACCACATGCATTGGTCTGCAACATTTTCAACAAATTTTCAGGGTGTCCATGCTAACCACGGAGGTTTCACAACCTCTAAAACAACCCATGCTGCTCTACAAACCCTTGGCATCCTTTGTGGCCCTCTACAATCAGAAAACTTCAAAGCGGTGTTGCGACCTCTACACAACATTTCAGAGGCTCTACCGAATCTCATTAGAAATATCTCTTCAATATCTCAAATGGGTATTTCGTGGAATCTCATTTGGCTTCCTGGTTTGAGAGATATCATCGATTGAATCTTAACATGTATTTGACCCAAGGAGGTCGCGCGTACCACCATCTTCAATGGTATTTTTCTCCCTGCTCAGGAAACTCCAGAAGGAGTTCCACATATGGCTGGAAATATCTCTTCAATATGTCAAATGGGTATTTATAGGAATATCATTTTTCTTCTTAGCTTGAGAAATATCATCGATTGAATCTCAGCATGTATTTGACTCAAGGAGGCCACGTGTACCACCATATTCAAAGGTATTTTTCTCCGTACTCGAAAAACATAAGAAGGAATTACACATATGGCTAGAAATATATCTTCAATATCTCAAATGGGTATTTCACAAAATTTCATTTCCACTATTTAGCTAGTTAGGTAGTTAGATCTATTATACTAATAATAGAGACTCATTTAATGAGTTCTTTTTTACTTTCTCTAGTGGACCATTTTGTAATTCTATATGAAGGTCTAGAAAACCTTCTCATAATATCAATTTACTTATTTTTGCTTCTCTCATATTTTTTTATTGTTCATTGTGAGATTAATTAGCTCTGAGTGATTTGCTGGTAATTAGTTTTAGAGGTGAGGATCATTTTTTAGCCTCACCTCCCGAGTACTTCATTTACATGTTTTTTTTCATACTTCTTTTCATGCAAGATTGCCATGTATAAAATCCTCCTGTCTCGGCATTCAAGCCATCTAGATCTCATCCCCAAAGATATGGATCAATGGTGGAGAACCTGTAACGTTTTCCCATGCATGGTCGGCTTGGAAAAATGCATGAATTACCACGAGATTGATATGTCTATGGTGAGACAAACAATCCCATCGTCGTTGGGCTCTCTGAACGCTTTGAGCCATGTTTTGCAGGAACTTCCAAATAAATAATGACATATTCACGATTGGGCCATGCCCAAGGTGGTGTAAAAACTTTAGGTGATACCAAAATATGAATTTGTGATGCCCTTCGCACGTGAAATACTTCTGGACATAACAGGCTACCCTTGCCCAAAGGGGACTTAATAATTTCTATGAAATCCATTACCCTTCCTTGTTAGCTCTTCCCCCTCCTGCAAAAACTCATCTTTTACAGTGGGTGATGCTTTTTCCAGGAGAACCATCGTTCCCCCTCTCATGACATCCCTGTCACTGTGGAAATTACTTCCTCATTGACCTCAATTTGGATTCCTCAAACCTGTGCTCTTTCCTCCCTTGGGCTCTCTGCGAACTCGAGGGTGATTTCGTCATTATACCCCTGGATCCTTTCAATATACCCTGCTCATATTACATCTTGAAAAATTCTCCAGACATCTTAATCTGATTTGACCAATCCTATGTCTGGTTTTCGACGGATAAGTGAGTCACCCATGGCTATTACCCTTACTTCGTTGATCCCACTGTCTTAGTTGCATAGGTCTTCCAGCACTATATGACGGTATAATATTTGAGAGTTCGACTTCACCATATTTACTAAAAAAGGTAAGTTGGCGGGGTTTATGAAATAATTATGCCTATTACCACAAATTTTAGTAATGGTGGTGATAAATCATGCGGTCTTTATGTGGATTGGTAGACGAGAAAGTCATTCTTACGGATATTAATTGTCGTCTAACAATATATCACATGGAGCGGTAACGATTACTCAAAGTGAATCAGTCAAGTTGGTGAGCTCATCATAGATGTCACTTAAGTGATATGCTGAGTGAAAAGAGGAGTGTGTAACTTTTCGTACTTACTTCGCATGTGGTGTGTGAGTCCACGTGGTTCAAACCTTGTCATGAGTCAGTTTGTCATGCTAGCGGTTGATGTCATGTCCACCTCAATCATATTGGTGATATATCATCCTCGTATCATATTTCTCATAAATTTTCTGTTAATGACGTTATGTTTTCGGGTGATATTATTTGATATTATCTCCACCTCTGTTGTATTGGTGACATGTTATCCCTGTCATATTTTCCGGTGAGGACGTCTTGATGTCGAGTGGTATTATGTGGCAGTCAGAGTTGCATCATTGAAAGCTAGGGTAGCATTGAATATAGTTGTAGCATCTAGATTTGCAATGTTTGGAGTTGCGACATAGGAAGTTGCAACATCTGGAGTTGCAACAACTGGAATCACTGCATTTGGAGTTAAAAACCCTAAAAAACTGCAGAATTTAAAATGTTGATAACTTCACTCCTTGAACTTCATTTCAGTCGATTTTGTTTTTGAAATTGGGTATTTTCCCAAAAGGAATTCAAATATCCAATACTTTTTTTGCAAAATCTGAGCAGAAATTTTCGAAACATAGTCTGAATTTCGTCGCCCCCTTTTTTCCCTTAAAAAAAATATAAGAAATGAAAAAAAAATGTCTTCCCTTCTTTGGCGATGGAAAGAGCTTTGATACCAATTTTCAAGTACCAAATATATGAATACACAAACACCACAATAAATCCAATGAACAACATAGAAAAAACCTCCTAATTTATTATTATAGAAACCCTTGCAGTAGGGAAACACCAGACAATAGATCCTATTACAGAAGGGATCCTCTCCTACTCACTTGTCTCTTCGATGGGGAAAACTCGTAATGAGATACAAGCTCCAAATACAGTACTTCTTGACATTTCATTACATTTCTTGAACCCCTTTATATAGTGCTACCAACCACCTAAAAACATTCTAGAGGAGGAACCTTCTAGAAGCGGTGACCATCTAAGAAGTCCTCTTACATTTATATTTATGTTCACATAAATGTATCTAACTATCATAGTGGGACTTATTTAATAATATAGTGGACCTAGTCCACATTACATTGAATGGCATCCACTATTATCACTATGGTCCCTTCCACACCCCCACTCCCTAGATGGAAGCAATCTATTGTGACACCAGTATGGGCGTAATGAAAAGGACAACTAAAATTTTGCAGAAAGGAACACACATTGGCCAATATATAATCATGATGATGACTATGTTGAAGGTAGCTCACACCATTTTGTTGTCTTACATCATTAATAAATGCCCTCTTCATATAGCTAACCAATTCAAACGAAAAAAAAAAAATGAACAGTATCGAAAACAGAAAAACAAGTGTTACAACATAAGATAATTTACCAACTATGAATGAGTAATTAAATGAATCATATAGACAGAATAATTAACGCATAGAATGAAAATATGTTACAATATAGATATAGTACAGGGTACCTATCTAAGGAGGGGGGGATAACTCCCCAGCCAAAGAACTGGTAGAAATCTAACCCTTCATCATCATTGTCATCGTCATAATTGTCATCGTTGTCATCCTCATTGTCGACATCATCGCATCATTGTCATTGTCATCATCATATTCATTGACATCACCATCATCTTCCATTTTCATATTCTTCGTCATTGCCTTCATGGTCATCATCATTGTCATCGCCATCGTCATCGTCATCGTCATTTATCTATATTATAAATTATTTGTAATTGTAAAGCTTTTGTTTAAATTAATATGCATGCATGGGTATGGGGAATTGAGAGTAATGCGGGGGGGGAGCGGCCAAATGAGATTCCACCTTCACATGGATGGCCTTGTTTAGTAGAGAATAAATTATTCTTGAAAACAAGTGGAGCTCATTAATGATATTATTTTTAGATATTTTTTAATGTAATTTGATGTGGCATCATCACCGTCATCGTCACCGTCATCATTGTCATCATGATCATCGTCACTTTCATCATCATCATTATTGTCATTGCCATCATCTGCATCATTGTCATTGTCATCATGATGATGGTGTTAAATTTAGAGCAATTATTAAGTTTCTTTTCAATTTACTAGACTATAATAACATATGCAGGATCACTGAGAGAAACATAATCACAAGATACACAACATTTATCCTCGGAAACCCTCAAGGGGAAGAAAACCAACAAAAAATTCATTAATATAGATTGCCAATACAATACCAAGATAATACACCAAACACTATAGAATATCCAACACTAAGCAATGTGCCTCTCTCTTCCTTCTTCCAGCAACTAGCAACTGCAACTTCCTTCAAACTTGTGCACTAAATGAGTGACTTGAGTGAGTGAGATAATGAGGCACCTTCCACTCTTATTTATACTAGATGCAAGACGCTAGGGTGGTGTCTCTTCATCAAGTAGGGCCGACTTCTTCACTTAGTGGTTAAAACCACTTTAATTAGGCCTGGGGGTGACTTCTTAATTAACAACATAATAATTAGGGTTTGACCAATCCACAAAAGGGGATTTGGTCTTTTACAAAGCTCGACATGATCAATCCACAAAAGGGGATTGATCTATAATATAATAGCTCAATAATAAGTAGAATATTCTTTGCAATTACAATATTTCAACATTCCCCCTTAATAAGAAGGGTATTCTACAACATCATCAGGAGAGAGAGAGGGCAGCAACATCAAAATCATCTGGAACACTGACTGGCATATCTATAAATCATCGAAATTTTTTCTCATCATCAATCATATCATCATTCACAGTATGGAGCTAGAATGGCATCATCATCATCATTTACAACATGAAGCTGGAACCTGAAACATCAACATCAGCTAGCATAAAAGCAATAACATCAACAACACGAGGTTGGAGCAACATCATCACAGCATGAGGTTGGAGCAACAACAACATCACAGCACGAGGTTGGAGCAACAACATCACCACAGCACAAGGTTGGAGAAACAATGTCATAATCATCATCATTGGGCAACAGAATGAGGCAGGTGTATCAACAACATTTTTTGGTACTCTGACAGTCTCTAGGGATCTGCTCAGGAGTCATAAGATTCCCTAGGATATAAAATCCTAACAAATCTACCATGTGGTACTCTGATAGACCGTCCTTACCGGACCTTCGGGATCTGCCCAAGAATCATAAGATTCCCTAGGATTATAAAAATCCTAATGGAGCTACCACTACTGACCAGAGCTAGCATATATATGCACATGTACTTTGACAAACTGTCCTTACCGGACCTTCAGGATCTGTCCAGGGATGATCAGTCCCCTAGGATACAAAATCAAAACCGAGCTACCCATTGTTGGTCAGGATACCATAGTGTCATCAGCATCACTCCCCCTTTTGAGGTATGTCCTTTTGAACTATACCAAGCTTGTCTCAAAAGTGCTCAAACTTTACATGACACAGAGGCTTGGTCAACACATCAACAACCTGCTCATTTGTGCCAACATATTGGAGTTTTATGGCTTCCCTCTACACCATATCACGAATGTAGTGATATTGGATTTCTATGTGCTTCGACTTGTCATGGAATACAGGGTTCTCTGTCATCTTTACGCAACTTTGGTTGTCACATAGAATCATGGTTGCTTCCATATCCAGATCAAATAAACATTTCAACAACTTCCAAAGCCATATGGCTTCACAACTGGTGGAACATGCAACAATGTGTTCCGCTTCTGATGTGCTGAGAGAAATATTGGATTGCTTCCTAATCTTCCATAAATTCAGTGATGACCCTAGACTGAAAAAACATCTTGAAGTGCTCTTTCTGTCAGAAACACTTCCAGCCATATCTAAATCGGTATAACCCATCATTCTGAAGTCATTATCTCCATTATAACAGAGACCAAAGTACAACATACCCTTAAGGTATCTCATCACATGTTTTGCAACAACAAGGTGAACACGTCTGGGCTCTACCAGATACTGAGTCAAGGTGTTCACAACAAAACATATATCTGGCCTGGTGTTCATCAGATACATCAATGATCCAACGATCTGTCTGTACAATGTAGCATCAACCAATTCTGACAAAGTGTCAACCATGAGATTCAACTTTGTTTCCATGGGTGTGTTCATGGATTTACACTCCAAGATATCAAACCTCTTCAATATTTCAACTGCATACTTCCCTTGGTTAAGGAAGATCTTCTCTAGGCTCTACCAAACGTCAAGACCTAAGAAATAACGCATTAGGCCTAGGTTTTTCATCTCAAATTCTGCAGTGAGGTTCATTTACAATCAGTGATGAGCTTTTCTTCTCCAGTTAAGAATAATTCACCTACATATAGCGGAAATATAACAGGCTCATCATCCATAACCTTGAAGTAAAGGTTAGAATGAGCTTTACTCTTGGTAAACCCCAGGCTCGTCAGAAAACAGTCAATTCTTCCATACCAAGATTTAGGAGCTTTCTTCAATCTGTATGGAGCCTTCTTCAACCTACAGACTTGAGTCTTTATGTCTTCAACTTGAAACCCTTGAGGTTGTTCTATATACACTTCTTCTTGAATGACACCATTTAAAAAGGTTGTTTTCACATCCATAAGGTGTAACTTCCACTTCATCTTAGCTGCAAGGGCTATGATGGTTCTGATAGAAGTGTATCTGGCTACAGGAGTAAACATCTCTTCATATTTAAAGCCTTCCTTTTGAGAAAATCCACAAGCTACAAACCTTGCTTTATGTTTTTCAATACTTCCATCAGCAACATGTTTTATCTTTTATAACCATTTCGAAGATACCATATCTTTTCTCTTCTGTCTGGGAACTATTTCCCATACATCATTGTTTAGAATGGATTGGTATTCTTCTGTCATGGCATCTGCCCATTCTTTCTTTTGAGTGGCTTCTTCAAAGAAAGTAGTCTCCTTCTCTATGAGATCACACATAAAAGCCATATAACTAGAGAATGGCTTAGGTTTCTTGACTTGTTTCATGGTTCCTTTTGGGGCACCATACTTCTCTCCATATTGAATAAGTTCCATCGTCCAAGATGGATTTCTCTTGTGAGAGATCGTCATTTGAGGAGGTTCTTGAGATTCTATCATTTCATGATCTTCTTGAATCTCATCATCGGGGGAAACTATGACTTCCCTCACTAGTTCTGCAACTCTGGGAGCTACATGCTCTTCTTTATATACTTCTTCAAGTTGGAATCTCCTTGAATACTTTAGTGTTGCATATTTATCAAAGGTTACACCTGTATTGATCTCAATATTATGGTAACCTGGTATATAAATTATGAAGGCCTTTGAGACTTCACAGCATCCAACAAATATTCCCTTATTTCCTGAAGGGTCCAACTTGGTTCTCTTCTCTTTCATAATGTGTATAAACACTAGAAAACCAAATATCTTGAGATGGATTACTTCTGGCTTCTTTTCGAAGAACATTTCTTCAGAGGTTTTGAACCCAAATTCACTATGGGATAATATGTTTTGTACATACACTGATGTTCTTGCTGCTTCTGCCCATAAGTGCATTGGAAAATCTTGATCATGGATCATAGTCTTCACTGCTTCCATTATAGTTATGTTCTCTCTTTTTGCTACACCATTTTGTTGAGGATTGTAGGGAGTGGTGAGCTCCCTCTTAATCCCGACATCTCTACAAAATTTTATAGACTCTTTTGAGGTGTATTCTCCTCCATTAGCTGACCTAAGTATCTTGATTTTTCTTTCAGATAGATTCTCTATCAAGGCTTTTAATTCCTTGAATTTCCCAAACACTTCATCTTTTGATTTCAAGAAGTTAACCCAAGTCTTGCGAGAATAGTCATCGATAAATGACACATAGTATACATACCACTAAGAGAGGTGGATTGAATTGGGCCACATACATCTGAGTGGATGAGCTCCAAGACTCCTTATGCTTTATTGTTGCTCTTCGAGAAAGGATTATTTATGTTCTTTCCTTGTGCACATCCCTTGCACACTCCTTCATGGTCAACCTTGAATTATGGTAGACCTGTAACTGCCTTAATCACATGTGGTAACGATTTACAGTTAATGTGAGCTAGTCTTATATGCCAAAGTTCATGTGGACTCTCAGTGGAGTGAGTCAAAGTTGCATTTGAGTGACCTTTTAATTTATACAGGCCACCTTCTTCTATTCCAATAAAAATTGCATCTTCTATGGTTTTTTCTTTAGACCACATAAGGACTTCACCATCTCTGAATGCAACCCTAAAACCTTTCTTATCTAAAGCTGAGATAGAAAGCAAATTCTTCGTCAAACCTGGTACATATAGTGCATCCTTCATCTTCATTAGGGTCCCTGAATCAAGTTTGTGGGTGGACTCTCCCACTCCTTTGATAGGGTATTGGTAATCATCTCCAAGTGTAACTTTATGGGAAATTAATTTTTGGTAAGGCTCGAGAGAATGTATCTCTAACCTGTTATGTTCTTAGAAGCACCACTATCTATGAGCCAAGTATCCTCTCTAGGGGACACTGGTCCTGAGAGGGCAGAGAATAATACATAGTCTTCAATCTTTTCTTTAATCATCTTCGTGGGTGGCTCATCATCTTCCACTGCATGGGAATGGTGTCTTTTGTTATTTCTCTTCTTGTATTCTTCTCTTCTAGTTGGACAATTCTTATCAATATGTCCCATCTTGTCACAATGGTAACATTGATAAGAGGAGAAATCCTTTTCTCTTCTTTGACTTTTCTGAAACTTCTGGAATCTCCTTGGAGGGTGAGATTATTTATGGATGAATCTATTTGGGGAGTGACACTCCTTATGTGGGTGGGTCTCCTTCTTGAAGTGAGACCTTCTCTTTCCTCCTATAGTATGAGCAGTTAGAGCTTGATCTTCATCCCTTAATAGTACTGCTTCTTGGTTAGCTACTCTTGCTTCTTCTTGAACCCATTCTTCCCAAAGACTGTCAAATTGTAGTTTCTCCTTTATGGCACAAATGGTTTGGATGAATGCATCCCAAGGTCTTGTGAGACCATTAAGAGTTGCCATTATGAGTTCATCTTAATCTAGGGTATCTCCAATTTCTTCTAAGTATTCCTTGAATTGAGATATCCTGGAGAAATAGTCATGAATTGTTTCTCCTTTCTGTATCTTTGTATTCTTGAGTTGAGTTCTCAAGTTCGTCTTACAGTTAATGTTTCTTCCTTCATACAATCTGGTTAGGGCATCAAACATTTATTTTGAGGTGTTCTTATATACCATTTGAGGGATCAAGTGATCTTTGATAGAGTCTGCAATGATTATTTTGGCCCTAACCATGTCCTTCTGGGACTTTGCTTTAGTTGTAGCATATGTGTGTTCTGGTACATTTTCTTTGATGAATCTTGCAAGGTCATTATCTTCAAGTATGAGTGCAATCCTATACTTCCAGGCATGGAAGTTATCCACACCTTCTAACTTTTAAACAAGCTTGGTGCTTGCAGACATCTTGACCTGGAGCTAAGAAAATGACCAAAAATTGAAAATGCTCAGAAATTAAATATGAACTTACCAAGAGGTGCGCTTGGCTGAGGTGACTAGCCTAGTGCAGTCAGTTTTTTGAAAATCCAAATTTTACCCCTTGAAACTGGGCCTGCGCAAATATGGACTGGTACTTCTGGAACTAGTTCTGGTTTCTTGGTTTTCTGGTACCAACCAAAAACTAGGGTTTCACTTACTGTAGTTTCTAGCCACGGAAAAGGTGTGATCAAAATGCCAATAAGTTCGCTAGGCTAGGGTGCAATTCCCTAGGTGGTTTTTAGGCTGAAATTCCTCTCCAACAAAAATCCCTAATTTTCTTGTACAACAACAATGATGTTTTTTCTTATGTAGTGAAAGGTGCTCTCTTCAACGTAGCTCTGATTCCATGTTAAATTTAGAGCAGCTATTCAGTTTCTTTTCAATTTAATAGACTATAAAGCGTATGTAGGATAACTGAGAGAAATTCAATCATAAGATACACAACATTTATCCTGGGAAACCCTCAAGGGGAATATCCAACACTGAGCAATGCGCCTCTCTCTTCCTTCTTCTGACAACTGGAAACTGCAACTTTCTTCAAACTTGCACAATAGATGAGTGACTTGATTGAGTGAGCTTATGAGGCATCTTCCACTCTTATTTGTACTTGTTGGCAAGCACTAGGGTGGTGTCTCTTCATCAAGCAAGGTCGAATTCTTCACTTAGTGGTTAAAACCACTTTAATTAGGCATGGGAGCCGACTTCTTAATTAACAACATAATAATTAGGGTTTGACCAATCCACAAAAGGGGATTTGGTCTTTTACAAATCCCGACGTGATCAATCCACAAAAGGGGATTGATCTATAAGATAATAGCTCAATAATAAGTAGAATATTGTTTGCAGTTACAATATTTCAACAGATGGAACAGACAAGGAGTTGTGGCATGATGATGGAACACTCATTGTCATTGTCATGATCATCATCATATTGTCATCATCGTCGTCATTGTCATCATCATCATCATCATTGTTAACTCAGAGAAATAATGCTAAGGGAAACTTATACCCCTTAAGTCATACCACTTAATTTATTATGCACTTGTAAAGTGGAATGAAAATGATGCAACCCATAACTAGAAAGTAAAAGAATGTTGTGACTTAAAGGAAAATACAAGAAACAAAACCTTTAAGATTGGATTTAGAATCCATCCAAGGACATGTATTCATGATTGTCTCATCCTAATGTAAAATAATTTTTTGAAAAGGATTGGATCAACTTAAAGTACTTAGAACCATTCTCACATCCCTACTAAATCGTGCCATCCAAATAATCCAAATTGATGACACCAAAATATTTGAATTTCACTCTGAGAAGTGGGGCCAACTAGTGCATATAGAGCACGCGATGATGCTTCCAGTATTTACTATCATACAATAGTAATATATYACCTTTATTGAAGGTCTTGTTCTTGATATGACATCCATGTCAAGCCTTTTATCTTACCTCTTCCACATTATGATGGAAATTTTCTAGGGACTTGTCTTTTGTGCCTAGTGTCCTTTTAGTTTTTTCAAGTGCTCCTAATTTGATGATTCTTTTGAAATGTGAGTGTCTTAGGAAATGGGTTAACTCAAACCTACAAATTTAATAGGGACCACCATTTATTTCCATATAATAGCCTAAAACCTATAACCAAAAAGAACTACTCAACCCAACCTAGGCCTTTCAAAACTTTTGGAACGATCAATGCACTACTCAGAGTTGTCACTTTTTGGTTTCAACTAGAGAGTTGAACTCTTTGCCAATATTAAGCATGACCGAACCCATTTTAAGTGCAAAGAAACAAAATTTTCTTAATGTTGTTCCACAACCCCTTTACCACTTTTAGTGTTACTTCTAGTGCATCTGAATTTGATTCGACACTTTCTGTGTTTGACTTGCAATTTCATTTGATGACTTAATCCAAACAGAGTTTCCAATATCACTTAATGTTCTTGGCTCTCTCCTCTTCATAATTTGTTATGTTTGTATGTCTAATAAAGTAAGAGAAAGATCTAGATTGGAAGTTTTGAAGTGATGAGAAATTGGCGAGTTAAGGTAATTTTTTTCAAGAAATTATAAAATTTTAACAAAAATTTTCTATCTTACAACAATCATCGTCATCATGATTGTCGTCATCGTCATCGTCATTATAGAAGTCATCATCATCTTCATCATCATCATCATAATCATCATTGTCATTATCATTATCATCATCATATCGTCATCATCATCATCATCCTCGTTGTCGTCATTGTTATCACTAGAATGAACATTGTCTTTGTCATTATCATCGTCATCATCATGATGATGATGATCATCATCATCGTCATAAATCATCGTCTTGATCGTCATCATCGTCATGATTTCCATAGTCATTAATATTGTCATCGTTGTGATCGTCACAATGATCATCATCGTCATAATTGTCATTGTCATCAATATTGTTATTGTCATCACAGTCATCATTGTTATACTAGTTAAGAGGCATGTCAGTTAGTGGTTATACATACCATACCCCTTATGGGGCTTGGCTTACATTTGATAATGATATATATATATATATATATATATATATTACCAAATGCAAACAAATGTAGGCCAAACAAAACCCCAACTGATAGGGCTATAGTCCAAGTGTAACTGCTAGCTGCAGTAGCTGCAACGACAGATCTTCTCCAAAACTGTGCAGAAACTGGGCAACTGCAGTGTGCACAAGTTTTGCTCTGCAATTCTGAGACTGCCTACCAGAATGAGAACTAGCCTCCTGTATTTATACTAATTCTGGCTAATTGCATGGGCTGACTTCTCATTCTGGGTATCTGTCTGTTCAGTATATATTATTATTTATGGTCGACTTCTCATTCTGGGTATCTATCTGTTCAGTATATATTATTATTTATGGTCGACTTCTTCTCTTGGAGGCTAATAACCTAATATAAATTATCTTCTTGAGTCGACAAGTCTTCTAGGGTTATTAGCCAACTCATTAGGGTTTCTTCTTGCTTCCCAGAGAATTCTATCCTTGTCAAGTTTTACATGTAGAGGTAAATACCTCCCGCAGCTACCATAATATCAACACTCCCTCCTAGCTAGGGAGGTATTACAGGTAATGGTCTTGAGCACAAAACATACCATTCACTCGATAGCATCAACATAGTTATATAGACTAGATCATGACTAGATCATGAGCACCATCATCATCATCAGTTGCATCATCTCTCGAAACCATACTCTATCTGAGTAATCAGACATGATGCTCACTCCACAGAGTGATACAAGAGCCATTCTTCTAATCTAGAAGAGTAAATGTTCTGAACCATTTTCTGTCTGGAAAATATTTGTTCATCATTCATCTAGCTGATAATTATTTCCAATAAACTATTGATAGTCTTCAAGGCAATCAGAACAAAATAGAACACAACTGTTTCTATCCATAGTAGTACATAACTACAATCCAGTGGTACAATACCACACCAAGTAACACACAAGTACTTGATCAACAACGTATAGTCACGAACAGTAGAACACATCTACCACAGTAGTATACATCTATTGTCATACAGTCTTCATAACAATCATCTGATATCAACCTGCACAGAAACAATGTTATGATATAAACTGAATCATCTGGGCCAATCTTTCACTCACATTTGTGAGATCTAAAAGAATATCTACCCTCAGAGTAGAACAATGAGATATCTGGACTATTCTTCTCAAGCAAGAAAGGATAATTGTCCTGTCTTTTGAACCTGGACCATTCCCCACCCTGGGCCATTCTTCCTACACTGATCAAAGTGCACCTTGGAGAGAATATATAAACCCTAAGGAATGTTTGTCCCTGATTGCTGAGCCTGGACCATTCCCCACCCTGGGCCATTCCTCCTACACTAATCAAAGTGCACCCTGGAGAGAATGTATAAACCCTAAGGAATGACTGTCTGGACCATTTCCTCTGTTAACCACAAGAGGAAAAGATTGTCCTGTATCAACCTCCAAAACGGACCATTCCTCATGTTAGCCACAATGAGAAATCATTGTCTAGCGAGGCGGGCCAGTTTTCTTGAGTAACCCTCAAGAAGAGAGACTGCCCTAGACCACTCCCCATGTTAACCACAATGGGAAGTCATTGTCTATGATACATCAGTAATCTGGACCATTTCCCATGTTAACCACAATGGGAAATTGTTGTCCATTAGAAATCTCAATCCACTTTCCAAACTGGAAAAGAAGCTCCTCATCCTGGACCATTTTTCGAACTAAAAAATGATTGTCCATAAATCAATACATATCAGTGCTCCCTCCCAACCTGGGAGTCATCTCTTCCTTTTTCAATAAGGAAGTTGTCTCTATGAGCTCCATCATGAGTACACAAACTCTTTCATTTTGGATAGAAGCTTTACCAAAATGTTTGCTTATCTGCTCATCTATGGAGATATGTAATGGAGAACCTCTTTCTCCTTTTTGAACTTCATCACGGATAATGTAATGCTTGATTTCAAATGTACTTTGTTCTGAAGCACTGGTTTTCTCTAAAGGCTTCATGTAGCTCTGATCAATAAAGTATATAATTGTTGGAACACTGGAACATATCCATGTGGCACTTCTTCTGTCATCATGAGATCTGATCTACTGAGTAATCATCTTGATACAATACAAAGAATCTTCACCACGCTTCTTCTGTGCATTGGAGGTTCTTCACCAAGTTATCTTCTTTCATCTGTATCCAAGGGTCTCTTTCTGGTATGCCTCAAAGTCTTAAGGTTTCTCTTCATATGCCCTTTGTTCAATTTCTCTAGAGAACAGCCTCTACATTCATCTTGATGTAGCACTCCAACCCATGGATGATATAATGACACATGTAGAGGTATGTATGGTTTACCGGAACGAGCAATCATAATCTTCTCCCTCCATCTGGGAGAACTTATAGTTATGGATCTTGCAATGCTTTCATTCATGAGTCTTTCGTACATTGTTCTTCATCACAACTTCCAGTTCTTCTTGATTGCTTTCATATTAGGCTGGTAATCTTGTGATTCTCGATACAATGATTGGTTGTTCGGTCTTCTCTTCTTTCTTGGAATCTTCATGTTCTTCCACATGTTTTTCTTTAGCCTTTGGGTCCATGGAGTTTCTTATAGATTCCATGCCCTAAAGATTCCACTTCTTTTCATCATAGGATCACAGATCTGGATGGACAACCAAGGATACTTTAAGGCTTCTCTTTGAAGAACACTTCTTCTGAGGTTGAACTGAGCACATACTGTCTTTTGTGGTTACTACCATGGATATATACTTCATAATCTTCAATGGATCATAGGATTAGCTCCCTCCTAATCCTTGCTTCATGTATGAGTGCATATAATCGGCTCCCTCCATCTAACAGAGTCCACACTTCTGTCTGCATCCTTATTGTCTTCTGCAATATATAATTGGCTCTCTATGTCTAACAGAGTCCACGCTTCTATCTTGTTGTCTTCTATAAAACATCATAAGTCTTTCTCCAATTTCCTCGTGATTGTTGACTTCTTTATGTCTTTGCTTCTTCTAAGTCTCTTCNACTGAGCACATATTGTCTTTTGTGGTTACTACCATGGATATATACTTCATCATCTTCAATGGATCATAGGATTAGCTCCCTCCTAATCCTTGCTTCATGTATGAGTGCATATAATCGGCTCCCTCCATCTAACAGAGTCCACACTTCTGTCTGCATCCTTATTGTCTTCTGCAATATATAATTGGCTTTCTATGTCTAACAGAGTCCACGCTTCTATCTTGTTGTCTTCTATAAAACATCATAAGTCTTTCTCCAATTTCCTCGTGATTGTTGACTTCTTTATGTCTTTGCTTCTTCTAAGTCTCTTCATGATTTATTTGGCTTATCTTGCATTACTTTCCACATGGTTTGCTTGATGTATTTCATTCTTTCATGTATTATCCAATGATATCAATCCTTATCTTGTTGTTCTTCCATTGGTATAGTTCTTCTTGGAACACATTATCTTCCAAGAGATAGATATACAAGATATGTACACAGACGATGCAAACAAGATATGTACAAGGAATAAGAAGAGTATTGTTACCTTTAGAAGAAGAAGTCTCTTTCATCCTGCTTAGTCTTCTTTGTAGATTCCTTTTCTTTGGCAACTGATGCTTCATGTTTCTTCTTCCTTTTATTTAGCTTGGGACAATGATTCTTGTAGTGACCATACTTTCGACAGTTGAAGCATTGTACTTCTGAAATGTCTTTCTCTTGATTTGGCTTCCTCCTTGAACCAAACTTCCTTTTGTTCCTAAAATTATTGAATCTTGTTGTGAAGGCTTGATCATTGTACTTCTTTTGGGGTTTCTCTTTTGCATTGATCCTTGAATCTTCTTGAGCATAGCAAGTCCAAAGTTCTTCAAATGTTGGATACTCCTTCCTTGTGTTCATGCTTGCAACAAATGCATCCCACGTCTTGGGAAGACCATTGAGTACTATGTTTACCAATTCCTTCTCTGAGATGATCTCTTCAATAGCTTGTAGTTGATCTCTTAACTGAGAGATTCTCACAAAATATG
>JASDQU010106063.1:36255-85126 GCA_032191745.1 Picea mariana
TGGCTGCAACGTTCTGCGGTTCCTTCTCTTTCCCTTCTTTAAACTCTGGTTTCATGATCTTTCCTTTCACAATATCCAGCACTTTATTCTTGACAAGTATGAGATCAATCCATGTATTCCATGCTCTGAAGTTAGAAGCTCCATCTAACTTGTTCTCTGACTTCATAGAGTAAGTCATGGTTGCATTGACTTGGTCAACCCTAGATTTGACCAAAAGCTCAAACTTCATGTCTTGGCTTTCTGAGAGTACCAAAAGATGCGCTATGCTAGGGCGCACTGATTTATTCGAATATTAGGTCAATCCCTTCATTTAAGGTGCCTCAATAAGAGGATTAGGGTTTCTACAATTGCACCTGCTAATAACCCTAGCGATAGTGCTATGGTGACTGCTCCTGCTAGAAACCCTAGCGACATTTCTTCAACGAGCTTAATATTCTTACGGCTATGTTTCCTTCAGCGATTACACTGAATGAAGGAGGTGTGGGCCCATAACCTGTTAGAATATAAGTGGATGTGCTTCTTTTACCATTGACAATACCCTTGTCACCCAACCATAGGTCGAATCCACCCTCCGAGCACCTTAACCTTGACAGAGAATCACTTTGGAAGCAAAACCTAAGCTAGATAGCCAAACAAAGGGTAGCGCACCTTTCCCCAAGGATAACGCACCAATAAGAGTTGATCAGATAGTCCAAACCCTAGCCAAGAGATATTCCAATCGTAACTGCTAGCTACAGCAGCTGCAACGACAACTCTCCTCCAAAACTGCGCAAAAACTGGGCAACTGCAATGCGCACAAGTGCTGCTCTGCAATTCTGAGACTGCCTGCCAGAATGAGAACTGGCCTCCTATATTTATACTAATTCTGGCTAACTGCCTGGGCCGACTTCTCATTCTGGGTATCTGTCTATTCAGTATATATTATTATTTCTGGCCAAGTTCTTCTCTTGGAGGCTAATAACCTAATATAAATTATCTTCTTGAGTCGACAAGTCTTCTAGGGTTATTATCCAACTCATCAGGGTTTCTTCTTGCTTCCCGGAGTATTCTATCCTTGTCAGGTTTTACACATGGAGGTAAATACCTCCCGCGGCTACCATAATATCAACAAGGGCATCATATTTCTGGTCCATTTTGTCAATATTATGTAATATGGTATCATCCTTGGTTTCCTACATGCAATTAGTTCCTTAACATGTTAGTACAGGTCCAAGGTGTAATGTACCCCATTACCAATCTGCTCTCACACCAATTTGTAACGTCCATGTTACTACTAAGAAAGACTACTCCAAAATCTAGTGCACAAATTATACTCTATAACATTGGTTTGCGCATGAATACTTGAAGTAACGTGCTCGACCCCAAGTTGGTCATGCCACACAACTTTTCTCTTTTGACACAACTTATAATAGCGGAAGTAACACAATACAACTAAGCACACAAACTTATTATCTATGTAATCCACTCTGAACATGTGATCACTATTGCGCGCACAACCATTTTGGCGTCACACGTAAATTTTGTTCTCCTTGTGTGTGTTGATGATTGCAGTTATGTGAGACATTCTCCAGCTTACAAACTTGTGAGATGTGGATCATTGCAGCTATGTGAGTCTTTCTCCAGCTTAAAAACCTGATAGAAATCCCCTAAGAAGGGTACGTGGTTCCTACCTGAGACAGCGTTGGAACGTAGAGATGACCTACTCCATTCAGAGAGCTGAGAAGAACTCCAGGTGATTATCCAGTGGGAAAGGTGATCTGTTGAGTTAGACGTGCATATGGTTGAGCACAAGGTGAACGTGTGAAATACCAAAGTGTTGGGTGCATCATCATGTGAACATAAATGAAGATGATGTATTAGCCTCCTTTGAGCAGCAGAGTCGACGAGAAACTCCAAATTATTCTCATGTGTGAGGCAGTGGGAAAGATGATCTATAGAGTGGACGTGCATGTGGACAAGCACATGTGAACGTGTGAAGATCTGGTTCTTCTGTGTAATGCAGTGAGCTAGAGATATGGACATCCCTATGGATGTGCCCCTAGTGGATGAGCACTAGTGGGTGTATCAGATCCCTTGCTATATTGTTCAAGAGTCAGACCTACATGCAACCCTAAGTGTAATGTAAAGGGTACAGGTCGGCCCCACCTTAATGTAACTAGTAATTATTGTAAAAATAATTAATCTAGCTAATATTAATTATATTAAAAGCTAGTGAGGTCGGCCCTATTGTGCCAATAGACACTTCTGTTGACAGGTTCAGTTTAGTATAAGTAAAGGTAGATTCCCCATTGTGGAAATATGTCTCAGACACTAGTTTGGAAATTTGGGCAAGTACATTCACTTGGGAAAAGTGCGCACCTCTCTTGGGTGCTAGACTTATAGGGTTTGAGCAGCCTCTTGTGTGCTAGGGTTTGTCTTGGTGGTGAGGGTATTTCTCTTGAGGAATATAGAAAAGGATTTGGTTGGGTTTTCTTCCCTTGTTGAGAAGAGTTTCCCAAGATAATTCTTATCTTCTTGTGCATGGTCCTTCTTCTTGTGATCTTGGTTGCTGCAACATTTATGGTTATGGTTGAATGATAAAATGGAATGAACTTCATGCTTAACCTTGACTATTGAAAACTCAACATGGTATCAGAGAATAGGTCTTGAAAGAACCCATTGCATAAGCATCTACCAAGTCTCCTCTCACTTTTGCAGAACCGTATGACCCTCCTAGGGTTTCCAAAAAAATCTGTACGACCCTCCTTTCTTTGGTGATACAGCCCTTAGTACTTGGACGCTGAGGCTATTTTTGGCATGGGAGACTACGGCCTTTTCCAATGCACCTCCAGAGACTCTCAGAGTGAATTTTCGAGCACTTTGAAATTTTGGCCCTAGGGTTTCGCAATTTTCTGCAGATTTCTGGTTTTAGGGTTTCTGCAGCTCTTTGAAGAGGCCTTCAAGATTATTTGTGTTCTGTTGACTTTCAAGGAAATTAATTGTATGCAGAAAAAAAAAACACCATGCCAGAACAAAGGAAATTCATTTTTGTAGTTTTTAAGACTTTTTGAAGACCTGCACTTTCGATAGCTTAGACCAGTTCCAAAAGGCATTGTTAGCTGCCGAAAGCTCTGATTTCGACAGCTAACCCTACTATGTTTCATGCCTGTAAGCTGTCGAAAGAGCAAGCACTGGTAGAATAGTCATCTTTTTGCCCAGATCACTGACTTTTGTTTCCAGATCACGTGGGAGTGGTTTCTTATGAAAAATAACAATTAAGGGAATACTAATCATCATCCTTTTCCAGTTTTTGAGGCAAATAACAAGGCAAGAAGACCAAATGGAATTTCTATTTTTGGTCAAGAATTGCTCAGCTGTCACAAAAGGATGTCGATTTGTTCTTGTCATCATTTCACAGGTTATTGAAGATTATGAATATCATTGCAGCTGTCGAAGATTGTTGAAGACTTAATGATAAGGGTTTGACCTTTAAATTAGGTCTTTATTCTACACATCATAGCAATTTGATTTTGTTCAATTTTTAGAATATCAGATCTAGTTTTATAGGATCTTGAACTATTTTGTAAAGGATATAAAGCCTAATGATTTGAAGGACAGAGGGTTCGAGTCTGGATACTAGACCATGCTACTTTGTAATAGACTTTTCTCATATATAATACAGAAGTACATGTTCCTTTGATTATTATTGTCAGATTACCATCTCCTTTCTTTTCTGTATTTTGAATGATTGTTTTAATTCAAGTTTGTCTTAACTGCTAGTGACTGTTATCTCACTTTGTCAGTTCATAAGCTTGATTTAATAATAATCTACACTATCTTTGTTCATCCCATCATATATATGTTCTAGTTGATAAATATAATCTTCTTCACCCACCAAGTTCAGTTATTCATCTGATATTTAATTCTTGAAAGCCTTGTCTCATCTGGTTATGTATTTGACTATCTTGAGAGTAAGTTAGCTATCTAGTATCCCATTTGATCCAATAAACACATAAAACCAAAACACATTTTAAGTTACCAGGCTTCTTCAAGCTACAACCTGAGAAGGACTCCTGGAGAGATAACAAATTGGCGTCATTGCCAGGGAGAGGAGATTGAAGCTCAGCTTTCTTGGGAGACGACAATATCCAACTTTGATGACAGATAAAGTCTGGACATATTTTTGGTTGTAATCATCTATCTGGCGACTCCATGAAGGACAGATTCAGTAGCGACTCCATTGTTCGGAAATCTGTTGGCGAATCCACTGGTATGAAATGAACAATAGGTATGCATTTTTCAATTTCTCAAATATTTCTGGTTACCCTCATCCAGTACCTAGTAAAGATGAATGGGAAAATAGTCTTCCCAGATTTCGAGGAGAAGAGTGGGAAGTTCCAGCTGAATACTTGTTGGATTTTCATGACTTTATTCATCGGCTTGAAATTGTACATGAGGATGTTCAAATTAATCTTTTCAGGTATTCATTAAAGGGGATTGCTCTTGACTGGTGTCGGTCTCTTCCAAATGCAAGTATTAGTTCCTTGGCAGACTTTCATGCTCCATTTCATTTATTTTGCAAAGGAAAGTTTTCAGTTGACCTTCTATATCCTGAATGTTGTCAGGAATTTAGTTTGTTGAATAAGGAATTAAACATTTACGAAGAGTTTGTTGCAGTAGAAGATACCTCTTTCTATGACCAAGAGATTGGTTACCTACAGGATGACAAGCTTAGTGTAGATGCCTTTGAAATTGTATCAAATGCATTTACTATCTTAAGTTGTCATGAAGATTAGATTATCCCCATTGAAAACTTGAAAAATGATGAGCAGATTAACAGATCAACATGTGATATAACTGTAGCAAATACTGAGGACAGTCCTCAGCTTCTAGATTTGCAGACAAAGGCAGATTGCAGCAGATATGAGGAAGAAGGTGGTGAGATGAAAAGTCCAGATCAACAGTTCATCTTATATGTTTCTCCAATAGATAATGGGTAGTCTACAATGAATTATGAGATCAGTGAAAGCAATCAACAAGTTGCAATACAGTCAGTTGGAACAGCAGCATAGAGAGGTATTCCTTTATGGTTTTAATGACCCTATTGCAAACTATTTGGAATCTATGAGCAAAATATATGTTAAAATATTTCTATTAGATGAAAGTTGTCTTTATCATCTGTTCAAACCACTTTTCTGTTCGATATACATTCCTTTATTTTTGGGGTCAAGATCAATAATTTTGTCAGCAAATCTTTTTCTGACATGGCTTCATTGGAAGCATGAGTTTACTTGATTAAAAAAAAAAAAATGGTTAGAGTAGGAGTAGATAAGAGAATAAGCTCTTCATATGAGTAGGTATACCATGTTCAGTTGTTGATTTCTTAAATAAGCAAAGCAGGATACAGACAGGCTACAGGTTTTCAGAAGATTAGTTGCACATGCCAAATGACTCCATAGTCCAATGGTAAAGGCGACTGAAACTACTAGGTTCTTGGAGCCTCACAGGGAGGTCTCCATCCCATTTGGAGCCAAATGTTAGCGCTCAAAATGTACTGGTAAATTTTAGTGCCTTCATCCAATTTAGGCTAGATTTTACATTATGTTGATCTTTATCCAGTGTTAAGATTTCCAAAGTTTCCATTAAAGTTTTGAAAAGCTCCCATTGATTTATTTTGCCCAGAGACTCCTATGACTCTGCCTTCTGACCTGCATTTCAAAAGCCCTGTTATTAGAGCCTGAAACCCTAGTTTTATGCCTCTTTAGATTTGCAAATAAAAAATATATTTTTTTATTTTTGTTATTTTAACCAAAAATATGGTGTTTGCTTTAAGTGTCCTAAATTTATCCAAAGTCAAGTTTATCAACCAAGTTAGTTCATATATCAAAGTCCACCAACACAAACCGAGCCACAAGCCCAGAACAAGCGCCAAACCTTCCTATTTTCAACATATCTCATCGAATACCATATGAAAGTATTGGAAAATATTAGCATTTGATAATGTTAACTCCTGACACATGTGGGATTTGGCTACTAAGCAAATATAAAAAATAAAACACAAAACGCAGATAGCTAACAGGTGCACGAGATTGTAAGTGCCAAGAGATTGTGCAAATGTCGTTTTTGGATATCCATTTGCTTGCAAAGTTTAAGGTGTATCATGCCGAGATTGTGCAGGTGTTGGAGACAATGAGATTACATGACAGCCCAGCTGCTAGGTGTGAGAGCGCAGGAAGTAAATCTCATTGTTATGGTCGCAGGGTAACTATCAAAGTACAATGGAGCCTAAGAAATACATACAACAAGCTTATTGAGATGTGCCTCGAGTCTTTAACACAGAAATCAAATTGTAACTTTTGTCTCTAAAATCCAACCACAAATACACAGCCGTTACTCATACGCCCAACAAATCGATAGTGCAAAGTCTCAGGCTTGCATAAGGGCAAAGATATTATGATCTAAAGCTTCACGGTTTGAAGATATTTCATTTCAAAGAAGTAGGGAGGTTTCTTCTTTATCTTTCACTGCTAATGGTGGGTGAGGGCAGTCAAATATCATGCAAGGTAGCCAACGAGCACATCTTCCAGGTTTTGCCAATGACAAATTTATGATGCCTTCGACTCTGGACAAGGTTAATCACCATGATCGAAATGCTATCAAGCACTTCCTTGAAGGAATGGATTTCGAGTTTTAATAATATTAGATCAACCATTTTCATGGGAGGCACAATTTTAACATTTCTTTTTCATGATGATTGGGAATAGGTTTCAAAGTTTTTGGACATCAGTTGTAGAAATGATAAATCCATTAAAGTGTTTTGTTTTAAATATGTTGATTGTTTGCGTGAGCAGAATATTATGCCTGGCATCAAAGTTGACAAGGGTTTAGTCCCATTACCAGGATCAAACAATGAATCTTGGTGTTAGAGTTTGGATGGATTAGCCTCAAGATCTGTCGAGTATCACAAACAGGGTGCCAGATTTGCTAAATGGTGAACTGTTGTCGGCATACCAAACGAGCCATCTGACTTAGCTGTCAAGGAAGCTGCCTTGGGACTTGAACRTTATATTKCCCTTTCTCGAGACAATGGCCTTGTGCCCATTGTAGAGCCAGGGATTCTGCTGGATGGAGACCATTACATTGATAGAACCCTTGAAGTGGCAGAGAAAGTCTTGACTGAGGTTTTCTTCTACTTGGTAGAGAACAATGTGTTGTTCGAGGGTATTTTGTTAAAKCCCAATATGTTGACTCCTAGTGATGAACACAAGGAGAAAGCAACCCCACAATAGGTTGCAAATCACACTCTTAAAATGCTCAAGAGGAGGGTGCCACCAGTTGTTCCTAGAATTATGCTCTTATGTGGAGGATAGTCCGAGGTTGAGGCAACTTTGAATAAAAGTTGGTTTCGAAGGAATGTCATTCGAACCTTGCCTCAGCTTAAAAAGACAATGGTTTTTCTAGGAGTTTTGGTTTGATCACTTTTGACAATGAGAAGGTTTTAGAAGAGATTGAGAAGCAACAGGACAAGTGTATCTTGACACTTTGATACAAAGTTTGAGAGCTTTGACAGAGACTCGAAAGTTGTTCGAGAATCCAACTTGTAAGAGCAGATGAATGTTGTCTTTAACAAAAAATGGCAACCAATGAAAAATGGCAAAGGCACCTGGAAAATAGTTAATCAGTCAAATATCAACTTAGATTCAAGGATACAAGTGGCAGGACATAGTAGAAGACCTACAGGAAAAGATTAAATGTATGCAGCAAAAAAACACCATGCCAGAACAAAGGAAAATCATTTTTGCAGTTTTTAAGACTTTTTGAAGACATGCACTTTTGGTAGCTTAGACCAGTTCCAAAAGGCATTGTTAGCTGCCCAAAGCTATGATTTCGGTAGCTAACCCTACTATGTTTCAGGCCTTTAAGTTGTCGAAAGCGCAGGCACTAGCAGAATAGTCATCTTTTTGCCCAGATCACTAATTTCTTTTTCCAGATCACATGGGAGTGGTTTCTTATGAAAGATAACAATTAAGGGAATACTAATCATCATCCTTTTCCAGTTTTTGAGGCAAATAACAAGGCAAGAAGACCAAATGGCCTTTCTATTTTTGGTCAAGAATTGCTCAGTTGTCACAAAAGGATGTCGATCTGTTATTGTCATCATTTCACAGGTTATTGAAGATTATGAAGATCATTGCAGTTGTCGAAGATTGTTGAAGACTTAGTGATAAGGGTTTGACCTTTAAATCAGGTCTTTATTCTACACATCATAGCAATTTGATTTTGTTCAATTTTTAGAATATCAGATCTAGTTTTATAGGATCTTGAACTCTTTTGTAAAGGCTATAAAGCCTAGTGATTTGAAGGACTGAGGGTTCGAGTTTGGAAACTAGACCATGCTACTTTGTAATAGACTTTTCTCATATATAATATAGAAGCACATGTTCCTTTGATTATTATTGTCAGATTACCATCTCCTTTCTTTTCTATACTTTGAATGATTGTTTTAATTCAAGTTTGTCTTAACTGCTAGTGACTGTTATCTCACTTTGTCAATTCATAAGCTTGATTTAATAATAATCTACACTATCTTTGTTCAGCCCATCATATATATGTTCTAGTTGATAAATATAGTCTTCTTCACCCACCAAGTTCAGTTATTCATCTAATATTTAGTTCTTGAAAGCCTTGTCTCGTCTAGTTATGTATTTGACTGTCTTGAGAGTAAGTCAATTATCTAGTATCCCATTTGATCCAATAAACACATAAAACCAAAACACATTTTAAGTTACCAGGCTTCTTCAAGCTACAACCTTAGAAGGACTCCTGGAGAGATAACAGATACAATGAAATCTTCAAAGACATACAGATCGACATCCCTGGTTAGAGACAGATTGAGACAAGCAAAGACATTTTCCTTGAAGAAGAGATAGTCTTTCAAAATCCGGAGAATCTTAGATTGAGATTGACAGTAAAACAATACTTTCTCCCCCTTCATCCATTCAAAGGGAGACAAACATTATTCCAGTTGATCCAGTTGCTCTAGTTGATATGTTCAGAGATATTGCAGTAGGGCATAAAAGGCCTACTTAGACTCACTCTACAAGAGGCAAAAAAACATACAAGCCTCTCAAGGCACATCCTGAGAAAGCAAAAGAGATTTTCAAGCTATCCTTCAGTCATGAGCCACTTCATTGATGTTGAGCCTCCTTTTCTTAGAGAAGCAAAAGGAAAACAAGTATGGAAAGATTCCATAACAGAAGAATACCAATATATCTTAAAAAATGATGTATAGAGATATTATTCAAGGACCATAAGAGAAGTCTGTAGTAACTTCCAAGTGGATCTATAAGATCAAGCATGCAGCTAATGGAAGTGTCAAGAAATACAAAATGATATATATAGCCAGAGGTTTCTCACAAACAGAGGGAGTTGTTTATGATGAGACACTTGATCCAGTAAACCTAATACACTTCCATCCGTACTAGAATCCATGAGTTGGAAACTATATTAGATAGATAGATTCTTGATGAGTTTGGATTTCAGCAAGAGTGTTGTTGATCCAAACCTATATTATTACAGTGTTGGTGACAAGAACCTGATTTTGATGACTTATTCAGAAAGTCGTGTTGTTTGATACAAGTAATCCTTGACTTTTGAAGTCGAGATGAGGAATATGAGTATGATGCATTACTTCTTGGGACAAGAAGTATGACAGAGGACCGATGAGATTCTCCTGAGTCAAGGAAAATATATAATGAAAATGTTAAAGAAGTTCAGTATGACAGAATGCAAAATCCACCGTGATGGATTTAAAGAAGAAGATTGATGATGTTTCAAATGAGACTGATCCACAACTGATTGGATCACTAATGTATCTGGTTAACACCAGACTTGATTCATGCCATGCAGTGAATGTGCTTATTTATTTCATGAGTCAACCAAGACAGACTCACTAGACAACAACAAGACATGTATTGAGATATATACAAGGCACAGTTAGATATGGCCTGAGATATGCCTCCAGTGTGAACTTGAGTTTGCAAGATATGTCGATTCAGATTGAGAAGAAAGTACAATGGACCAGAAAAGCACATATGGTTGATGTTCTACCATGAAGGTTGCCATGGTTTCCTAATGCATGAGGAAAAAAAACTCGGTGGCCTTGAGTACCACAGAGGCAGAGTATATAGCATCGAGTGTTCGATGCAATGTGCCTTCACAAAGCTTCTGACAGATTTACTTGACCATGAGATGGATCCTATGATAATAACCAAGAGTCGTGTGTAAAGCTCCTTGAGAACCCAATATTTCTCGATGGATCGAAACACGATGAGATGAAATATCCTTATATCAGAGATATGATGCAGAGGAAAATCGTACACATGCAATACCTTCCTACACATGAGTAGATTGCAGACATCTTCACCAAACTAACTTGGTGAAGAATGGCTCCCTAGTTGAGAGGGAGTGTTGATGACTCCAGCCAAGACAAAATTCAAAGTACATCCATATGATACTTGGCATGATGAAGAAATTCTCCTTAGTTGAGAGGGAGTGTTGATGATTACAGCTATGTGAGACATTCTCCAGCATACAAACCTGTGAGATGTGGATCATTATAGCTATGTGAGTCTTTCTCCAGCTTACAAACCTGAGATAAATCCCCTAACAAGGGTACGTGGTTCCTACCTGAGACAGAGCTAGAATGTAGAGATGACCTCCTCCATTCAGAGAGTTGAGAAGAACTCCATATGATTATCCAGTGGGAAAGGCGATCTCTTGAGCTAGACATGCATGTGGCTAAGCACAAGGTGAACGTGTCAAATCCCAAAGTGTTGGGTGCATCGTCATGTAAACATAAATGAAGATGATGTATTAGCCTCCTCTGAGCAGCAGCGTCGACGAGAAACTCCAGATGATTCTCATGTGTGAGGTAGTGGGAAAGATGATCTATAGAGTGGACGTGCATGTGGACAAGTACATGTGAACATGTGAAGATTTGGTTCTTATGTGTAATGCAGTGAGCCAGAGATATAGACATCCCTATGGATGTGCCCCTAGTGGATGAGCACTAGTGGGTGTATCAGATCCCTTGCTATATTGTTCAAGAGTCAGACTTGTTTGTAACCCAAAGTGTAATGTAAAGGGCACAGGTCGGGCCCACCTTAATGTAACTAGTAATTAATGTAAAAATAATTAATCTGGTTAATATTAATTATATTATAAGCTAGTGAGGTCAGCCTTGTTGTGCCAATAGACACTTTTGTTGACAGGTTCAGTTTAGTATAAGTAAAGGTAGATTCCCCATTGTGGAAATATATCTCAGACACTGGTTTGGAAATTTCATCAAGTACATTCACTTGGGAAAAGTGTGCACCTCTCTTGGGCACTAGAATTCTAGGTTTTGAGCATCCTCTTGTGTGCTAGGGTTTGTCTTGGTGGTGAGGGTCTTTCTCTTGAGGAATATAGCAAAGGATTTGGTTGGGTTTTCTTCCCTTATTGAGAAGGGTTTCCCATTATACTTCTCATGTTCTTGTGCATGGTGCTTCTTCTTGTGATCTTGGTTGCTGCAACATTTATGGTTATTGTTAAATGCTAAAATGGAATGAACTTCATGCTTAAACTTGACTATTGAAAATTCAACAGTGTGCACAGACTGCTTCCCTGCACACACAAGTGAATCCAGCTTCTTGTGCGCACAGAGTATTTCCCTGCGCGAACGACCATTCTAACCTTGCCTCGAAGACTGATGACCCTCATTATAAGGTTAAATTAACAGGAATAACTAATAACAATTTTTATACTCCACAAGTATGACTACAAATATTGAATATCAACACCACAGTTACATGTGCAAGCAACATTATACAAAATAACAAAAATTACTTATATGCAACATCATACAATAATTAAACTCATATCGAACATAAATAATTAACCACACAGTAAATGAGAGAAGTACATAAAGGACACTTATCTTTTATGAAAATTCACCAATTGTGCGTAGAACTCGGACGTTCCATAGACTATGTTTCTCATAAAATTTTAGCAACAGGTCACCCTCGAGTTGGGGTTTAAACTCCACCAGGGTAAAAGGGTTCCTAAAGTGAGGCTAAGGTATGATAATCAATGGAATTACTCAATTTAAGGTGCCCACTACTGCAACTATTCTACAGTCTCTCATTCCTCCACGGACTCTCATTCCCCAAGCACCTGACCCACCCTAGGAAGTGTGCCCCTTCTTTGCTCAACAGTGCCTTAGCTGCCCCACTTCCCTTCCAAGGATTCAAAAATAGGTTGGAAAGGAAGTATCAGAGCCCTGTAACTAATGCCTAGTGCACCAGGGAACAATTCCTAGCAAATCTCTCACCTGGAGAGAATGCTCACGAGCATGACAACCCGCCCCTTCGACAACAAGTTTCTCACCCTGAGAGAATGCGCATGGGCCTGACAACTTGCCTCTTCGACATCTCTCACCTGGAGAGAATGCTCACGTGCCTGACAAATTGCCTCTTCGAAAACATATAATTTGGTGATTATACAAAAAACCTCTTTTACAAGCTTTTCTTTACAGATAAGATAATGGTCATCTTTCCTCAGATGGACCGACCCCTTTCTCACATGAGAAAATGGATGAATTTTCCCCTAAAATACACTAAGTTTCAACAATATATTTGCATGCCTTAAACTGGACATTTGTCACCTTTAGAAGTAGTTTTAGTCACGTGGTGACTTGTTCCCATCCCTCGAGAACTTAGGATAAATAAATATCCATAAATCAAAATTTTCGAAAATATTAATAAAATATTCCCCTGGACTCAAGTCCCCCCTTTTCTCTTTTTCTATGGAGTTAGCCCCCCATATCTTTTCGTTTGATCTCTCTATGTGTAGTGATGTGATATTATTAATAACTTGAGTGTGATTACATTTTACAAGGATATGTACGCTGGCCTATTTGCGTCTCGACTCACCAGCCTTATAACCACAAAGGCTCTCTGGCCTTATATATATATATAATGTAATGTAATCCCCGCGCACTTACTCAACTGCGTGCAACACTTTCAAATGTGCACACCCATCCTTTGATGTACAACCACGCACAATTACCCAAGTGTGTGCTACACTATGAAATGTGTGAACCCTCTCTTTGATAACAATCCCGATAATTTGTGACACATTTCAACATTGACACAATAATCCCATTCCTTCGCTACTTGAATCAATTTAGGTTTCTACAATCGAATCTCTTATGGATAATTGTCAATAAAGTGGCGCCAATCAAAAAGATCCTTGAAGTCACTTGGGTCGCTCCAAAAAGAAGAGAATTGATCCAAAGAAGGAAGGACAAGAGTTGCATTTATGATTCTTACAACAACTACCATGTTACATATCCTTGTTTGCATTTGATTCAAGCCATCCTTCACATTGACTAGAAGGTATCCATTTGTACCCAACCTAGGCCCTTTAAAAATTTTGGAACGATCAATGCATTGCTCAGAGTTGTCAATTTTTGGTTTCAACCAGAGAGTTTAACTCTTTTCCATTTTAAGTTCAAGGAAACAAACTTTTCTTAATGTTGTTCCACAACCTCTTGTGGTGCAATTATATGTATAATATATTCCAAACATAAATTATCAACCGAGATTTGTAATCAATAGAGTTCTTACACTATATTTGTCGATAACAGATAAGTTCCTATGTCTGATGATTATAGCCTAAATAAGAAACACTTAAAACAAATACTCGGTTTTACAATTTTCAATCTATCTTCCTCACACAGCTTAAAGATCAGAAAGCAAAACGCATAAAAAGAATCCAACAAGCATGTGATCTAAAGGTTCTTGCTCAGGTAATGAATCTGTCCATTTACAGGCTCATGAAATAAAAATATGGACTTTGACTCTGTCCCTTATAGCAACTAATTTCAACAGTAAATTGTAATCAACTTTTTGCATACAGTATTCAAAAGGCAAATACTCATAACTTAATCAATTCTGGAAGAAATTCTTTGTTCCTACACAGGAAACACTAGGTGTATTAATATTCTCCATTTAATGGTCCATGTAGGGTGAATGATGGGATCTTAATTGTTCCTGTACTTGTAAAATAGAAACAAATGCTTAAGCACACAAATTAGCAAATGATTCTTCACATACACAAGAATAATAAATGCTCACTCAAAAATTATGAACATCTACAAAATTATCACACATATATTGCACATTATCAAACGTATTACTGAAATGCAATAGAAATGAAATTATACTAAATGTTTTACAATTAAACTATGAAATTGTTTCTTATGCAGACCCCCCCTACTCTCCCTTGGGGTTGCACGACTTCCCGGTCAAGGATTGTTAATTATTCCTGAGCTGGATCAGCTCCTTAGGACCTTACTGGTCTCAAACTCAAAACACAGGCCCTGTTATCACCCTCAGGGTTTTTGCGGTCACGATCTGATCGTTATCGACCTATTCGTCGTTCGACGATTCATAGAAATTGCAGGCTGCGAACGTGCTCACTCTTTATCGAAGAGCCTTGTCCCTGCAATCAGAAAAGTGCTCACCCAACCTCCTTTAAATCGTGGTCATTGATCTCCTGTCTCGACAAGATCAATGGTCCTGGTAAATTGCAGGCTACGAACTAGTGCCTCCGCTAATGTTTCCTTCTCTCCTCGCAATGGCTCTCCATTGTCAATTCTCTTCTCGCAGATCAACGGTCCTAGTTCACTTCGGGATTTTGGTTTTCGGGGTTCTCACCCTCTTTACTCTCACTTTCTCCTGGAGTGTCTTTACACGGAGTCCACAATCTGTTGACATGTAACCCCTACGGATCAATAGTCATAAGCTTCTTCAGTTATTCGGGCTTCGGGAGTTTTCAACTTTCCACCTTTGCTTTTTCCCGGAGCACTTCCACCCAAAATCGACAATCTGTCGACACATGTCCCTCATAGATCGGTCGTTGTGGTTCACTTCGGCTCTTCAGGTTTTAGGATTTTTAGCTCTCAGTCTTCTCTTCCTCCCAGAGTGATTTCACCTAAATTTCATAGATCTTTGTCACGTGTCCTTCTGAATCTGACGACCCCTATCCACTTCGACTCTTCGAGCTTTGGGAGTTTCAACCTCTTGTGCACTTGTTCCTCCCAGAGCAATTTCGCCCGAAGACAATGTATTCTCGCCCCATGTCCTCTGCAATGGACAGTTGCGATCTGCTTCGGCCTTCGGGACTTTGGGAATTTGTCAACCTCCATGTTTGGAATCCTCCGAAGTGAAATCTCCTGGAATCTCAGATCTGTTGACATGTACTTCCTGGAAACCAATGGCCTATTTCTACTTCGACCTTCAGCTCTTCTGCAGTTTCGCTTCCTCCTTATCCACAAAATTTCTGAAGTGATTCTCTCCGGAGTTAAGGCTCTTTTGCCACCTTTCCCTCTGGATGATGGATGGTCCCTGACCTCTTCGAGACTTCGGCAATTCCTCGCTCCTGTGTGTACACAGAGTCTTAAAGCTCATGCACTTTACCCAGATCCAACGATCTGGAATGATCACACTCTCTCTCTTGAACGAACCTTTATCGTTCAACTCGCAAATACTTACGTGTTCCTCCTTCTTGAATGATTTCTTCCACCAACTCTTCGGAACTTGTCCTTTCTCCGAACTTTTTGCTTCTCTGAGGGTTTTCTTCGACACTTAGTTAAATTTTGGGATCTATGCACTCCTTGCAACAGATCTCCACACAAGAGTTTGCTTCTTGCGGGCGACTATGCACACCTTGCAACAGTCCCTTTTTCACTATCCCTTCTGAGCTTATGAGTCGAAACAGACTCTATCACTCCTTGTAGCGGATTCTTACACAAGACTTTGTTTCTTGCGGCGACTGTGCACACCTTGTAGTAGTCTCTTTGCACTCCTTGCAAATAGAAGTTTCACGCTCTCTCTCCTGAGCTTCTGAGTCGAAACAGACTATGTCAACGCACTCCTTTCGAACTGTATGCACACCTTTCACAGACTCAACAAAGATAAACAATTGAAACTTATACAAACATCTCACAGTCTCATATAATCAATAACACAACTCATTCATTCATGAAAATAAAATAACAGGGAGTTGTAAACAGTAGCAACACCATGCATGGGATCAATTTTCTTCTGTCATATTCATTCAAAAGTAAAATGGCTACAACTATGATAAACAACAACTAAAAACTCAACAATTTCCTGCTAACTTGTAACAGCCTCATTTGGGCGTACAAAACCTCTATTTATCTCAGAGGGTTCTTAGGGTTCCCTCCTACTACTTGTCTACTTGAAAAAAAAACCTAACTGCTACCTTAGTTTAGTTATAGTCARGAATAGGAGTGAAAACTMTGAGATCACTCATGATCATTCAGCTTCCAAGCRATTGATGTTCTTTCATTTTTCAATCARMTCCAAAAGATTTGCAGTAAACGCCAACATTTAAGATTCTAAAATGATTCCAAGGCGTTGAGTTGTCCTGCTACGCGTGCTCGCTGATGGTGCTCCTGCATCATACTCCCCTGGACAAAAATTCATGGACTCATTTCCATGAGCTCCTGCACCAACTTTGCATGTTTCTGGATATCAGCTTCATTTTCCTAACTGGAATCTTCTATTGGGTGTCCCTTCCAGTTGACCAAATATTCAAAATAGGTCTTCCTCCTGGTCTTTTTGCCAATCCTTTGATCAACGATCTTCTCCATCTGTGGTTTTTCTGCTATAGGCATTTGTTTCTCCCACTGAATCTTCTCTTGATCTTTTGATCCCTCTGTGTCATCTTCTCTGTAAGGGTACAGGTCTGAAATGTTAAATATGGGTGATATTCCCACATCATCTGGCTGCTCAATCTCATAGGCGTTTGCATCAAACTTCCTTAAGATCTTACATGGCCCTATCTTCTTCATCTTTAACTTGTTATATGTTCCCCTAGGGAACATTTCTTTCCTAAAATGTGTCAGGACCTGATCTCCTACTTCAAATTGAAGTTCCCTGCAATGTTGATCAACTCTACGCTTGTACTCTTGGCTAAAGCTTTGCAACTGTCCTCTAATCTGGCTATGGAGCTTCTGCATTTCTGCAGCAAAATCTTATGCTCTAGCACTTCTGATCTCACTATGTTCAAAGTCTCTCAACTCGTATACTCCCCCTTGGTTGCATTCCATACAATATTTGGAATGGGCTCTTTCCAGTGCTCCTGTTTGGTGAGTCATTCTATGCAAATTTTGCTTGTGGCAGAATCTCATCCCATTGATTATGATGCTCAGTGACCAGACTCCTAAATAAGTTTCCCAAACTTATGTTTACCACCTCAATCCGTCCATCTCTCTGAGGGTGATAAGTTGAGATGAAGGACAAATATGTCCCCAACTTCTTCCATATTGTTCTCCATAAATGACCAACAAATTTAGTGTCTTTGTCTGAGACAATGCTCCTGGGTAGTCCATGAAGTCTCACAACTTCCTTGAAAAAAACATTTGCAACATGTGTCGCATCACTAGTCTTCTAGCATGGGATAAAGTGTGCCATCTTTGAAAATCTATCCACCACCACAAATATGGAATCACGTCCTCTTTGCGTTCTTGGCAGTCCAAACCAAAATCCATGCTTATCACATCCTAAGGCCTCTCTAGTATTGCCAATGGTTGATACAATCCAGTGTTTTGTCTTTTACCCTTTGCATGTTGGCAGATTCTACATCTGTTCACAAATTTTATCACTTTTGTTCTCATACCTGGCCAATAGTATGAACTGCTCAACTGTGCAAATGTTTTATCATGGCCGGAATGTCTAGCCAATCCTCCACTATGTTTCTTCTTCAAAAGGTTATCCCTCATTGAGCATTTTGGTGTGCACAACTGATTGCCCTTGAACAACAATCCCTCTTGAATCATATACTATGTCCATTGGCTCTTGTCTCTCAGCACAGGATTTTCACATGCTCTGTATGCTTCCTTGAAATCTAGATCATCACAATACATATCCTTCAGGTGTTCAAACCCCAAGGTCTTCACCTGAAACTCCTATAGAACCAAACATCTCCTGCTTAATGCATCAACAACTTTGTTAGCATTCTCAGCAATATGTTTTATGACAAAAGTAAAATTCTGCATAAACTCAATCCACTTTGCATGCCTCTGATTCATTTTTTCTTGTCTGGTTATGAATTGTAAAGCTTGGTTGTTGCTATACAAGACAAATTCCTGTGGAGAAAGTTAGTGCCTCCATTTCTTCAGGGATTGAAGTATGGCATAAAACTCCTAATCTTATGTGGAGTGTTTTCTCTTAGTCTCACTCAACTTCTCACTGAAATAGGCAACATGCCTATTATCCTAGCTCAAAACTGCTCCAATTGCAACTCCACTTGCATCACATCTCACTTGAAATGTATTTCCAAAATTTGGTAAGACCATAATTGGTCGTTCTGTTATTTTCTTCTTCAATATATTAAAGCTCATCTCGACCTCCTCTGTCCATTTAAAAGACTTGTGCCTCTTCTTCACTGTATCCATCATTGATGCACAAATCCCACTGAAATTTCTGATGAACTTTCTATAGAAACTTACTAATCCATGGAAGCTTCTTACCTAAAACATACTCCTTGGTGATGGCCATTCTTTGATTGCTTTCACCTTCTCTGGATCCATCTTCAGTTCATTAGAAGAGATCACAAAACCCAAGTAAATGAGCTTTGTCTTCATAAACGAGGACTTCTTCAAGTTTATCAACAGCTTCTCCTGCTGTAGTCTCCTCATCACTAGTGTCAGGTGTCTCAAATGCTCCTCTTTAGTCCTGCTGAAGACCAGTATATCATCGAGATATACAAGCACGAACTTGCCAATGAAATCTTTCAGTATTTCATTCATCAACCTCATAAAAGTACTCAAGGCATTTGTTAAGCCAAATGGCATAACAAGCCACTCATACAACTCTTCATTTGTTTTAAAGGTTGTCTTCCACCCATCACCTTCTCTCATTCTTATCTGGTGATATCCACTTTTAAAATCTATCTTAGAAAAGAAATTTTCTCCACTTAAACAGTCCATTAAATCATCCATTCTTGGCAAAGGGAATCTATACCTGATGGTCATCTTGTTAATGGCTCTTGAGTATGTAGAAATTCTTCATCCTCCATCCTTCTTTGGACTCAACACAGTTGAAACTATTCATGGACTCAAGATCTCTCTGACCAAACCCTTGTCTAACCATTCCTGGACTTGGTTCTTTACCTCCTCATTCTCTTAAGGTGTCAATCTGTATGCTGCTTTGTTTGGCAAATTTGTTCCTAGTATCAAATCAATATGATGGTTGATACTTCTAATGGGTGGCAATGAGTTAGGCAGCTCATCCACCACTATGTCAGCAAAATTATCCAACAATTCCTTAACTTGTTTAGGTAAATCATCCATCGAAGTACTTGTAAGGATAACTCTGGGTTTCCTCACCACAACAAATTGCATCTCCTATCCTTTCTTGACTTGTTTTAGGAGTTCCTTCCCGCTCATGAGAAGTATGCTTGTGTTGTCTTCCTCATTCACTTTCTTTTCTTCTATTGGTAGCAACATGTGTGTCCTACCATTCCTCTCCAAGGTGTATGTATTCTTCCTCCCATCATGAATGACATTCTTGTCAAACTGCCATGGTCTTCCCAACAAGATATGGCATACATCCATGGGAATTACATCACATAGAATTTCATCTCTATATCCTCCTATCTTACATTCAACAAGGTATTGTTTAGTAACCATTACCTGGTGTCCTTTCTACAACCATGAGACTTTGTATGGCTTCGAATGTGCAGTTGTCTCCAGCTCCAATTTCTCCACCATCTCTGTGGATACTAAGTTATCAGTGCTCCCACTATCAATTACCACCTTGCATACTCTGTCTTTAGTCTTGCAAGTTGTCATGAATAGACTATTCCTCTGTATTGGCTTTTCAACTTCTGCCTCTAGTTTTAATAGAACCTTTCTCAACATCAGGGATGTTCCATCCTTTGCTCCTTTTGCTTCAACATTCCTTCTCTGTGCTTCCAAAATGTGAGCTTCACCACCTCTTTCTTTCTTTTTCTCGGGACATTCCCAAGACATGTGCCCTATCTTTCCACGAGCATAACACCTTACTTCTCCTCCTCTACTTCTTCCTCTTCCTCTAGAAGAACTTCTTCCACCACCCTGTCTTCCTCGGGAACTTCCTCCTCTTTCCGAGCGACTGTGCGGTTTCTTAGTTTCGTCTTTGGATATATGTGCCTTGTCATGGGAAACTCCCTTGTCTTTGTTCGGGGTCATGCTCCTACCTCTGCCTCATTGGCTTTGTTTTTTGGCCAACTTCTCCTCTGCCTTTAGTGCAAACTGGTAAGCATCCTCCACTGTCCTCACTAACATCATGTTGATCTCATCCTAGATTTCATACCTCAGGCCATTTATATACCTGRCAACTTTTTCTTCATCTTTMTCTCTTTGTCCAGTTCTGATGTTTAGCTTGTAGAACTCCTATGTGTACTCTTTAACTATCATACCCTTCTGTCTCAGCTTCTGCAGCTTCCTGAACAAATTGATATGATAATCTTTGGCATGAATTTAGCCTTCAACTTGGCTACCATTCTATCCTAATTCTTTATCTTTTGTTTTCCCTTGCTTCTCCTCTCAGCCTGCAGTTCATCTCACCACAGTGTTGCATGTCCTTTTATCCTAGTGACAACATGTCTCACCCTTTTCTCCTCATCGACATCTTCATAGTCGAAATATTTGTCCATGGACCTTATCCAATCCAACAGCTCTTCAACATCCAAATTTCCTTCATACATTGGGACCTCTATCTTGGCTCTAGCTCCCAATCTAACAACTGCTCTCAGCAAGCGTTCTTCAACAACATTTTCCCCTATAGCTTCTTCGACTTCTACTTCTTCACTCTCTACATCGTTGATGTCTTCAGCATTAGGTGCCCGCCTCTCCGCTACCTCCATCACCTCTAATCTTTCACAAAGCTCTCGCATTTCTCTTTCTACAACATGATTGGCTAAAGGTGGATCCACTCGTCTCCTCGGTGGAATTGTGTTGACTATCTCTCACTGACAGAGTACAACTGTGAGCTCCTTTGTCTCCTCTCCTTTTCCTATTGTATGCAAGCAAAATTAGGATCTGATATCACTTGATGTAGACCCCCCTACTCTCCCTCAGGGCTCTGGGACCTCCCAGTCAAGGATCATTAATTATTCTCAAGCTGGATCGGCTCCCTGGGACCTTGATGGTCTCAAACTCAAAAAACAGGCCCTATTATCACCCTCAGGGTTTTTTCAGTCACAATCTTATCATTATTGACCTGTCCGTCGATCGAGGGTTCACAGAAATTACAAGCTGCAAACGTGCTCACTATTTATCCAAGAGCCCTGTCCCCGCAATCGGCAAAGTGCTCACCCAACCTCCTTTAAATCATGGTCGTTGATCTCCTGTCTCGATAAGATCAACGGTCCTGGAAAATTGCGGGTTGCGAACTAGCGCCTCTGCTAAATTTTCCTTTTCTACCCGTAATGGCTCCCCACCGTCAATTCTCTTCTCGCAGATCAACGGTCCTAGTTCACTTCAGGATTTTGGTTTTCGGGGTTCTCACCCTCCTTACACTCACTTTCTTCTGGAGTGTCTTTACCTTGAGTCCACGATCTGTTGACACGTAACCCCTATGGATCAACGGTCACAAGCCTCTTCGGTTATTCAGGCTTCGAGAGTTTTCAACTTTCCACCTTTGTTTTCTCCCGGAGCACTTCCACCCAAAATTGATGATCTGTCAGCACATGTCGCTCGTAGATCGGTGGCTGTGGTTTGCTTCGGCTCTTCAAGTTTCGGGAGTTTTATCTCTTAGTCTTCGCTTCCTCCTGGAGTGCTTTCACCCAAATTTCACAGATCTTTACCAAGTGTCCTTCTAAATTTGACGGTCGCTATCCACTTTGGCTCTTCGGGCTTCAGGAGTTTCAACCTCTTACGCACTCATTCCTCCCAGAGCGATTTTTCCTGAATACAACAGATTCTCACCCCGTGTTCTCCACAGGACGGTTGTGATCTGCTTCGACCTTCGGGACTTCAAAAATTTGTCAACCTCCACGTTTAGAATCCTTCGAAGTGAAATCTCTCAGAATCTCAGATCTGTTGACACATACTTCCTGAAAACAGATGACCTGGATCTACTTTGGCCTTCGGCTCTTCGGCGGTTTCACTTCCTCCTTATCCGCAAAACTTCCAAAGTGATTTGCTCCGGAGTTAGGGATATTCTGCCACCTGTCCCTCTGGATGATGGATGGTCCCTGACCTCTTTGGAACTTCAGCGAGTCCTCGCTCCTATGTGTACACAGAGTCTTAAAGCTTGTGCACTTTACCCAGATGCAGCGATCCAGAATTATCACGCTCTCTCTCTTGGAGGAACCTTTATCGTTCAACTCGCGAATACTTATGTGTTCCTCCTTCTTAAAGGATTTCTTCCACCATCTCTTCGAAACTTGTCCTTTCTCCAAACCTTCAGCTTCTCTAAGGGTTTTCTTCGACACTTAGTCAGATTTTGGGATCTATGCACTCCTTGAAACATATCTCCACACAAGACTTTGCTTCTTGCGAGCGACTATGCACACCTTCCAACAATCCCTTTTTCGCTATCCCTTCTGAGCTTATGAGTCGAAACAAACTCTGTCACTCCTTGTAGTGGATTATTGCACAAGACTTTGTTTCTTGCGGTGACTGTCCACACCTTGCAACAATCTCTTTGCACTCCTTGCAAATAGAAGTTTCACGCTCTCTCTCTTGAGCTTCTGAGTCGAAACAGACTATGTCAACACACTCCTTGCGGGCTGTGTGCACACCTTGCACGGATTCAACAAAGAGAAACAATTGAAACTTATACAAACATCTCATAGTCTCATATACTCAATAACACAACTCATTCATTCATGAAAACAAAATAACAGGGAATTGTAAACAGTAGCAACACCATGCATGGGATCAATTTTCTTCTGTTATATTTATTCAAAAGTAAAATGGCTACATCTATGATAAAACAACAACTAAAAAATCATCAATTTCCTAGTAGCCTCATTTGGGCATACAAAACCTTTATTTATCTCAGAGGGTTCTTAGGGTTCCCCCCGGCTACTCATCTACTTGAAAAAAAAACCTAACTCCTACCTTAGTTCAGTTACATTCAAGACTAGGAGTGACAACTCCCAGATCACTTGTGATCATTCAGCTTACAAGCGTTTGATCTTCTTTCATTTTTAAATCAACTACAAAAGATTTGCAGTAAACGCGAGCGTTTAAGATTTCAAAATGATTCCAAGGCGTTGAGTTGTCCTGCCACGCATGCTCGCTGACGGTGCTCTTGCATCAGTGGGCGCTTTTCGTGCCAACAAGGAAGCTCAAATAAACTTACAGAATGGAGAACTTTCTTAAACACATCAATTTCATAAACTGTAACTCATATCATTACTTCAGAAAAAGGTTTACAAAATAGTTTACTCAGGAATAAGATCTCCATCAAAACAATGCTTTACTTAATCTTTGTATATCTATCATCTACAGGGCCCTCTTCTTAAAGAGAAATAGTCATTACAACCAATACCTCAAGTTAATATCAAATGAGTGCGTTAATATTACAATTGGCCAATCTGACGTTTTTCATGGAATTGGCTTCATCCTCATCACGCGAAGTGCATGAGGATGAAGCGTATAACAATTTACAACAAACAAAATATGCTCTAACCAACAACTCCCTCAGACCCATACAAATCAAACTCCTTCAAATAACAAATCCTAAAAATGTGGAACTGGTACTAGACGCGCACAGGTGGAACAAGAAGATTGGTACCAAACGCGCACAGTCAAACACATTGGTATCAAACGAGCACATAATTGGGTACTGGACGAATTCAATATTGGATGAACGTTGAAACAGGTATCGGATGAGTAGGAGCTATGTCATAAGATATGCTTGAATCAACCAAGGTAATTAGAGAGCATTTAACATCAATCATTCAATTCCAATTATTAAGAAATCTCATAAATCATGATTTAAACATAGGTTACCTCATGTATACACAAGAATGTCTAAAAGACATGTCTTTGAAGAAAAAAGGAAAATGGTGCATATGTCTGAGGTAAAGTTGGTCAAGATAGAGGAAAAGAAAAGTTAATTGGAGGCATCAAAAAGGAGACCCAACATTCCCCCATGCCCAATTCATTGCATGTCCTCATGCAAAAATTGCTAAAATGGTCCTCAAATTTGCAAAACTGGGATTGTCTTCGATCTTGCCTGAACATTAATTGCCTGGATTTAAGATATTAAAACTTGAAGCCTCGTCCTTAAGTTCCATCTTAATAAATATTGTGTATTGTATCAGGTGTAGAACCTTATTGAGCTTGGCAGATACCTCATCATGCTCATCCTGTAACCTTCGGTTACGCTCCTTCAACTGTGCATTTTCTTTCTTGACGTATCTGTCCAAAAATTTATACTCCTCAACTTCTTCCTTCAATTTTACATTCTTCCTTTGGAGCCTTTCAATTTTTATCACCAACTAATGTTTAGTTAAAGAACTGACATGTTCAAGTGTTTCTTGCTCATTGACCTCCTCCTTGGCTTCAACCTCCTTCCTTAGATCCTTTAGAGTCTYYGTTACTAACTCCTCAGTTTCACTAATTATTTCTACATGCACAACTTCTTTCTCAAGTGAAGTCAAAATGTCAACTGGATTCTTTGGAAAAGAAGGGATATGAGGAACGATCACCTGTTTGGCCATGCTCCTAGTGGTTYTGCGTGCTCGACTTGAYGCTTCATTGGGTTTGTTGTCAAGGGTGGAGATTGTTGATGATTGCAGCTATGTAAGACATTCTCCAGCTTACAAACCTGAGAAAAGTTGATGATTGCAGCTATGTTAGACATTCTCCAGCTTACAAACCTGAGAGAAATCCCCTCAGAGAGGTGTGTGATTCCTATCTGAGACAGAGTTGGAACATAGAGATGAGCACCTCCGTATAGAGAGTTGAGAAGAACTTCAGATGATTCTCCTGTGTAACGCAGCGAGAAAGGAGATCTGCAAAGTTGGACGTGCCTGTGGCTGAGCACAAGGTGAATGTGTGAAATCCCAAAGTGTTGGGTACATCATCATGAGAACATAAATGAAGATGATAAATTAGCCTCCTCTGAGTAGAAGAGTTGAAGAGAAACTCCAAATGACTCTCCTGTGTAATGCAGTGGGAAAGAAGATATGTTGAGTGGACGAGCACAAATGAACGTGATCCTAGTGGCTGAGCACTAGTGAAGAAGTGGTTCTTCTGTGTAATGCAGTGAGACAGTGATATGGGCATCCCTATGGATGTGCCCCTAGTGGATGAGCACTAGTGGGTGTATAATATACCTTGTTATATTGTTCAAGAGTCAGACTTGTCTGTAACCCTAATTGTAATGTAAAGGGTACATGTCGACCCCACCTTAATGTGACTAGTAATTAATGTAAAATATAATTAATCTGGTTAATATTAATTATATTATGAGCTAGTGAGGTTGGCCCTATTGTGCCAATAGACACTTTTGTTGATAGGTTCAATCTAGTATAAGTAAAGGTAAATTTCCCATTGAGGAAACATATCTTTCACATGAGTTTGGAAATTTCAGCAAGTACATCTTCTTGGAAAAAGTGCACACCTCTCTTGGGTGCTAGTCTTCTAGGGTTTGAGCAGCCTCTTGTGTGCTAGGTCTTATTGGTGGTGAAGGTCTTTCTCTTGAAGAATTTGGCTGGGTTTTCTTCCCTTGTTGAGAAGGGTTTCCCAGGATACTTCTCGTGTTCTTGTGCATGGTGTTTCTTCCTGTGATCTTGGTTGCTGCAACATTATTGTTTATGGTTAAGACAAATACAAAATTGGAATGAACTACATTCTTAACCTAGCTTATTGAAAAATCAACAGAGATTTCTTCTTCAAATAGTCTCCTTTTCTTCTTTTTAGACTCAGATGTAGACATTGGAATTTGTCTTTCCTGTACATGTCTTGTTTTTCTTCTAGAGGACTCAGATGTAGGAACTAGAATTTCTTTTTCCTGTGCATTTTTTGTTTTTCTTCTAGAGGAATTAGATGTAGGCATTGGAATTTGTTTTTCATGTGCACGTCTTGTTTTTGTTCTAGAATATTGTGCCATATCATTCTTTTCATTGGTTCTAGGCTACTTCTTTTCTTTAATTCTCAACTCAGGGGTCTTCTCCTGACGTAATTCAACAACTACTTCTGAAACATTGTCTGTAACTTCCCCTGCATCACTATCAGACTGATTTTTCCTCCTCTTCTCATTATTTGGCATTTTTCTTTGAGTAGACAGGTCATGACAATGTCTCTTGGTTTTTTATAATCATTTCACCTTTGGTGCAGGAGGTTCTTCTGCCACTATTATCTTGCCCTTGTCTAATTTTCTAACAGACTTCGGTGAACTAGGACCAACAATGCCTACTTCATTACTTGGCTCCTTTCATTTGTTTTTATTGCCCTCCTTCTTTCTACCCGACTCCTTACTAAATTCTCCTGTCACATTTTCTTCCACGGATTTAGAAACCTCCTCTTGAGCAAAATTTTGTGTAAGGAGTGTCTTCCAACTGCTACCTTGTTTTCTTAATTCATGAAAAACAAGCAATTTCATCAACCCATGGTGATAGATACTAGTTTCAAGCTTCTCAGAAACAGACTTAACCCCTCTCACAATTTTATTCAAACTCATCCAAAGAAAATGGGGAAAATCGATCTGTGGTCCACCCTCAAAGTGTAACAACAACCTTAAATGATAAAGGAAAGTAACAACATACCTTCCTTCATAGGTCAAAAAAATTTACAAATTGATAAGCATCATCCAATACTCCTCCTTGATCCAGCTCTGAGATATGTCTTTTGTCCAATCATGGTCCATATGTTCGGGCTTAAAAAACGTTTGACAGAGCCTTTTATCAATGATGATACCCTTGAAGTATTTCTCTCCGGTAGAAGGTAAACTCATAGCTTGTGCTATGGTGGACTCCATTATTTTTAACTTCGTTTCTCCCAACTGAACGTTTTCTCCATTGTAACTCTGGGCAATGGCATGGGACACACCCTCGTGATATCCTCCGAACTTTTCTAGAAAAGGAACCCAATCGTCTTGCTCGAAATTCTCTCTGCATGATTGGTATTCCTTCGTCTCTCTGTAGAATTGGAACACATGTTGATGCCTATCAACCCCCATGCCATCTTGATAGCAGGTCTTAGATGATTTTAGTAACAAGACTCAGGCGAGGGTTTGGTACAGGAAACAAAGTAGTGAAAATAGCAGAGTATCAGAAGTTAACCTACGAAAACAGTGTGACGGAGACGGAGTTGAATGGACAATGGAATGAGTAGAGTGGAGGTCATATAGTGTAGAATGGATAAATAATGCTCATTTGGACGGCGAAGCCATCCAGAAGAGCGTTTATAAATTGAAATGGGATATAACGATCAAATCATCGCAATGATGGCAAGGTAAGGTTAATCATAAAAAACGATGGGGGATTGCATCCATAGATAACGTGAAAGATCATATCCAGAAGTTATGTCACATCTGGTTCATACCGATTTTGGAAATGATAGTAGGGAATGTGGTCTATTTTACCGGAATTCATCATTATGCGCAGTCGATGTCAATGTTGTCGGAAGGTAATCATAAGTTTAACATTCACCAAAATAATGGTTTGAATCAATAATCAACAAGGTATGGAATGGTGATATAACTATGGTTTTGACATCTCACGAAAACATGAGTATTTGACAAGAAATATTCAAACTTGGACCAATCCTGCTCAAGGTATGATTGTTATTTTCCCAATCGCATCAATGATAATTACATGAAGAAATTTGATTACATCGTAAATGGTTTTTTAAACAGGGTAATAAATATGAAGACTTCATAAAATGATGATAGGGAGATTTAACAGCTTAAGGTAGCAAAGGTTCATGAGAGTAATCATATATTTAGCACATAATTAATATGAATCTTAATAAAAGGAATAAATTAATGAGCTCATACCTCGATTACTTGAAGTGTGCTTTGTCAAACAAGGAAAATATCAAGTATAGGATAATTTTTACCAAAATCCCACCATCAGTATTGGATGAACACATGAAGTTTTCTTCAGTATCAGATGAATACAGGGAGTTTTTCTTCAGTACCAAATGAAATTTTGATAAGATACCTAAATGTGTAGTCTTCAAATTGGAATCTTTTAGGCTTCTCTTTGTAGCTTAGCATGTTCTGAGGGTCAAGCTGGAGTAGGTGTTGGCACTTACTCATGTTGCATGTGAATTTGATCTGTTGAAGTATCGTACTGGAAAAATTACAAACAACACGCTGGTACAGGAATGTTGAAATTTCAACGGAAGTTTCATAAAATGAGGCAAAAGAATTCAATGATTGGGCTCCAAGCTATGTAACAAGAAGGAAATTGTAGCTGGACAACCTCCTGTTGAGATGCAGAAACCTCCAAACTAACCACTACTTTTTTTTGCCACTTCCATTTTATTGGAAAGTAAAACCTAACTACTACTATCCTATGGATTTTCTCAAGCCCAAATTAGTTAATGCTCGTCGGTGTTTTCAATTTTAAGAAGTCTGAAAAACTTAAAGAAAACTCCATCTACTGTCTCGTGGATTTTTCTCGAGCCCAGGCCTGTTCCTTCTCATCGGTGTTTTCAATTTTTAGGAGTCTGAAAAACTTAAAGAAAACTCCATTGGGATCCTTTTTCATAAGTAATCTACTAGGGCTGGATAAAGGAATAAACTTACACCTGGCATATGTCCTCCTTAATGGCTTATCTACACGAGAACACAATTAACTTTTTCTCTTGTTAGTAACACCAAAATCACTATCTAACAACACACCTATATACATATATGTACAAAGTTAAATTAAATCACACAACAAAACTTACAGTGGTGGATCAGCAGGAGGATAACTCCCCTTGCTAACCAATTGCATTTCATAATTTTGAAGAACATGTTTGATAAAATCCTCTTTAGACAGAGGCTTGTGATAAACTTTTAATCGATATCCATTTACGACAAAGGAAGTCTGATCTTCGTCAATAGTTTTTATCTTAACTGAACCATTGTCGTAAATTGTGTCTACTTCATAAGGTCCCAACCATCGAGTGGACAATTTAACTTCGAAATTCTTGAACCTGTTGTCATACAACAAGGCACAATCACCTAGGTAGAAAGACTTCTTCTTGATGTACTTATCATGCCATTTAGTCCTTTGTTCTTCAATAAGTGTAGTCCTCTAAAGAACATATTTACTGATCTCATGAAGCTCATTTAGCTGCAATATCCTTTGGTTTTTAGCTTCATCTAAGTCCATCCCCAATTGCATAGCAATCCTGAAGGTTTTTACTTGAAATTCTATGGGAAGAAACAAAAAATATGTAAAATATGTTGCTTGAAACTGAGCACTGCTTGGTATTGAAACTGGTGCAGGAATTTAGTACTGGTACCATAATTCTATAGGTAACTAATGCAGAAATTTGGTACCGGTACCATAATTATGGAAATGACTATCAAATTCTAACACTTAACATGTTGATTTGGACTTGTTGATAGAAGCTGAAAAAGAATATGAAGGTCCCAACAACCTCTCCCCCATGCATGAGGTTTTGCATGCCCTCATGCACACAATGTGAGATGCTAAAAAAAATGAGGGTTGTTGAGAGGGCTGCGAACAACTGCTAAAAACAAACCAATAGAACTAATTAAAACTAGATTTTTATTCATGCTTACAATAGAAAATTTGGGGAAAATGTCAAAAGTTGAACAATGCATACAATATTCATGATTTATTTGACCAAAAATTATTAGCTATGAATAAAATAGTTCTGAATTAACATTTAGTTTCAATTTCTATTAGAAACATCACTTAATCGGTCATCCTTGTGAAATAATGGTCTTAAAATAGATAGGTAATGATAAAGCACGAATGCATCTTTTTTTAACAACTTAAGGAAAAAGAAGAAATCTGAGGAAATAGGTCATGAAGTACTCCCTTAAGTGTTCTCTTCCTTTGACAAGGATGCCTTCTCCGCTTTTGAAAGTACTCTTCCAGTATTATGTATGCATTCACAGGATGAAGAGATTACCTTCTCATAAAATTCCAAACAAAATTGTCATAACTTTTAGAAATAAATCTACTAGAGGAATAAAATATATTAAATTGATTGCTTTGTTGACTTTTGACATTCCCATTTATGAAAAGTATGAAAGATAGGTTGCATTGCACTTATATGCCTCATTTATTTATTTATTTATTATCCTACTCCAATTGAACAAAAAAAAATGTCCTTCAAGTATAAGAATACTTCCAGTGAAACCATGTGTGTAAGAGGGTTAGAAAAATATTCATACTCAGGTTTAAAAGATAAGTTTTAATGCATACCAGAGAATGAAGGACCGACTTATTTGATGATGAGATCAAACAATAATGAAAAGTAAAAAACTAGTGTGACCTGGTAACTAATTGGAGTCATCTTTCAATAGGATCATGATATTCTTGTTTCCCTTCATTGTTTAGGTCACATGACATGTCCTCCTTTTCCATGCTATGCAAATTATCTTCTTCAAGATGATTGGTCTTTGGAGTATATACAGAATTTGATGAGAGGTATGTTGAGAACTCCTCAATCTTAGGTTCTTGGGTTTCTCTCCATTGAATTCTATCCATGATTTGTTAGTTTCCTCAACAAATTGACAAGAGGAATATGAAGGGGAGAGACAAATAAATTCTTGATCGTTGTCAAGATATGTTCTTCCTGAGAGGCAGATATCCCGACTGCTACTAGAATGTGAGAAAGTTCTTGGAGGAACATTCTTCAAGCTCTTCATCATCCATGAATTACTCTAGTTGGTTGATGATCCCTGTCTCGCAACACAAATTAGTACTCAAGTGTTCTTACAGCACCCCTAAAATGATTTATCATCAAATATCTGAATTTTAAAACTAAGAAATTAAAACTATTTACAAAAATAAAACACACCAAACTTGAGCTCCTTGCATTACTTGGACCTTGTTATCACCGGGTTATCAATTCGCACAAGTCATCTCATCATAAATAAAACTAAATTTTCATAAATAAAAACACATGTTTGCATAAAAGAAGGAAAAACACACTTGCATTAAACGAAAAGCACTTATGCATTAAAAGGGAGAGGACAACCTAACTTTGGAGAAACCCCACTAAAGTGGATGTGTGGGATCTTCCCCTCACATATTACCATCTTCTCTCTGCCCTTATGTCCTCCTTAAAACCAATCCAAAACCATTAAGCAATATAATTCAAATACTACCTATTATCGTTTACAACTCCCTGACAACAACGCCAAAATGTTGGTGCAATTATACGTATAATATATTATCAAACATAAATTATCGACCAAGATTCGTAATCAATAGAGTTGTTACACTATATGTGCCGATAACAGATAAGTTCCTATGTTTGATGAGTATAGCCTAAATAAGAAACACTCAAAACCAATACTTTGTCTTACAATTTTCAATCTATCTTCCTCATGCAACTTAAAGATCAGAAAGCAAAACTAATAAACAAAATCCAACAAGCATGTGATCTAAAGGTTCTTGCTCAGGTAATGAATTTGTCCATTTACAAGCTCGTGAAATAAAAAGATGGTCTTTGACTCTGTCCCCTATAGAAACTAATTTCAACAGTAAATTGTAATCAACTTTCTACACACAATATTCAAAAGGAAATCACTCATAACTTAATCAATTCTGGAAGAAATTCTTTGTTCCTACACAGGAAACACTATGTGTATTAAGATTCTCCATTTAATGGTCCATGTAGGGTGAATGATGGGATCTTAACTATTCCTGTACTTTCAAAATAGAAACAAACGTTTAAGCACACAAATTAGCAAATAATTGTTCACACACACAAGAATAATAAATGCTCACTCGGAAATTATGAACATCTACAGAATTATCACAAACCTATATTGCACATTATCAAATGTATCACTGAAACACAACATAAATTAAATTATACTAAATGTTTTACAATTAAACTATGAAACTGTTTCACTCACACACAAATAGAAATACATTCACACAATAATTACAAAGAAGCTTACCTTGGTTGGATCGATGGGCCTTTGTCGTGCCAACAAGGAATCTCAAAGAAACTTATAGAATGGAGAAATTTATCAAACACATCAATTTCATAAATTGTAACTCATATCATTACTTCAGAAAAAGGTTTACAAAACAGTTTACTCAAGAATCAGATCTCCAACATAACAGTGCTTTACTTAATCTTTGTATATCTATCATCTATAGGGCCCTCTTCTTAAAGAGAAACAACCATTACAATAAAGACCTCGAGATAATATCAAATGAGTGCGTTAATATTACAATTGGCCAATCCAACATTTTTCATGGAATTGGCTTCATCCTCATGACACAAAGTGCATGAGGATGAATCATATCGTAGTTTACAACAAACAAAAGATGCTCTGACCAACAACTCCCTCGGACCCATCGAAAGCAAACTCGTTCAAATAACAAAGCTTGTATATGTGGAACTGGTACTGGACACACACATGTGGAACAAGAAGATTGGTACCATACGTGCATAGGTGGAATAAGAATATTGGTACCAGACACGCACAGGTGGAACAAGAAGATTAGTACCAGAAGCGCACAGTCAAATACGTTGGTACCAGACGAATTGAATACCAGATGAACGTTGAAACGGGTACCAGATGAGTAGGACATGTGTTATAAGATCTACTTGAATCAACCAAGGTAATTAGAGAGCATTTAACCTCAATCATTCAATTCCAATTATTAAGAAATCTCATAAATCATGATTTAAACATAGGTTACCTCATGTATACACAAGAATGGCTAAAAGACATGTCTTTGAAGAAAATAGGCAAATGGTGAATATGTCTGAGGTAAAGTTGGTCAAGATAGAGGACAAGATAAGGTAATTGGAGGCATCAAAAAGGAGACCCAACAACCTCTTAACCACTTTTAGTGTTACTTCTAGTGCATCTGAATTTGCTTCGACACTTTCTGTGTTTGACTTGCAATCATATTTGATGACTTAATCCAAACAAAGTTTTCAATATCACTTAACGTGCTTTTCTCTCTCCTCTTCATAATTTTTAATGCTCGTTTGCCTAATAAAGTAAGAGAAAGATCTAGATTGGAAGTTTTGAGGTGACGGGAAATTAGCGGGTTAAGGTAAAAAATAATCGAGAAATTATAAAATTTTAACAAAATTTTCCTATGTTACAACAATCATCATCGTTGTCGTCGTGATTGTCATCATCGTCATTATCGCAGTCAGCGTCATCGTCATTGTCGCAGTCATATTCATCTTCATTGTCATCGTCATTGTCATCATCGCCATGATCATCATCATCATCGCCATGATGATCATCATCATCATCATTCTCATTGTCGTCATTGTTATCACCAGAATCAACATTGTCTTTGTCATCGTCATCGTCATCATCATCATCATCCCGATCATGATCATCATTGTCATAAATCATCGTCACGATCGTCATCATCGCCATGATTTCCATCGTCATCATGATCATCATTGTCATAATCGTCATTGTCATCGCAGTCGTTATCGTTATACTAGTTAAGAGACATGTGAGTTAGTGGTTATACATACCATACCCCCCTCTGGGGCTTGGCTTACATTTGTTTGCATTTGGTAATTTATACAATATATATAGTATATTATATAAATTGTATATTATATAAAAATTACACACACACACACACACAACTTGGCTTATATTTGTTTGCATTTGGTAATTTATACAATATATATAGTATATTATATAAATTGTATATTATATAAATGTGTGTGTGTGTGTGTGTGTACTTTTTATATACTATACAATTTATATAATATACTATATATATTGTATAAATTGCCAAATTCAAACAAATGTAAGCCAAGCCAAACAAAACCCTAACTAAGACACGAGACCCTGACCCCGACAACAATTTCTAACCAACCCAACCTTGACTGCAAGAGACAAAAGAGGAATGATAGCCCTATCAAGACCACGACAATGATTTGTGATAGGCCCGACCTCGAATGCAAGAGACAAAAGAGGAGCGACAACCTTAGCCCCACCAATCAAGGACAAGCAGAGATCAACAAAGGAGGCCCTTGCTTGAGCATCAGAGGAGACCCCACCTAGATCATCAATGTCACCAAAATAAAATAAAATAATTATCTCTCCATGTGATTATTCTCTCCTGGTATTTAATGTTTGTAGATTCTTGAACTGTATGGACTTTTCACGTTTCACACTTTGTCAACTATAGCCCTAAATCGGGGCATCTCACTGAGAGGAACACCAAGGATACAAGGAACATAACCCTCCCTCTAAGGCATGGCGAACGACAAGGCTCTCAATAATGCTCGAAAATTATCATTGGAAAATGAGTCCAAAATACCTTCTTTGACTGGAATGCCTTGACTGGAGGGGGTATGCAAGTGTGGTGATAAATCTCAAATTACCTGTTGATGGCTGGACTTGGGATGATACATATTTTGGCTCAAGCAACTCAGAGAGATTTGTGAATATTTTTGTGACTCTAAGAGTGCCTCGCTGAATATTTTTTTGAATCACAGAGCCCTAGAGAGGGATGAATATTAATAGTTTGTTATTTATATTTTCTTATTGTTGGGATCAATACTTTTCTCAAAAATTACTTACACCAAGTTCACAAAGAAATATCAAGCTAAATTCCCCAAACTAGGAGCTCACACCTTTTGCAATATACATCTCGGTTTGATGGTGTGAGCCTATTAAATTATCGTACTGTGTCACAAAATATGTGAGCATTGTGTTGCACCCACTAAGAGTCTAGGATTTAACAAACAATGGAGTATAAACTCTCTAAAATTAAACATAAACAAGAACCCAAGAGGGCCATTAATTGACCTTCTAATCAAAAAATAAGCTAGCAAATAAATCAAAGTAGTGAAGACCTGGAGATCATTGTGAGATTCTGCATCCAAATAAATTAGACTGTGCGGGGGTCCCTGTCTCTTTCTTCTAGTGGGTAGCTTGCTCTTCTTCATCCGCTTCAATCTCTTCCTCTACTTCTCCATCTTCAGCTTCAGACTCCCAAATGGCAATGATGAGGGCATCATATTTCAAGTCCATTCGGTCAATATTATGTAAGATGGTATCATCCTTGGTTTCCTACATGCAATTAATTCCTTAACATGTCAGTACAGGTCCAAGGTGTAATGTACCGCGTTACCAATCTTCTTTGACACCAATTTGTAACGTCCCTATTACTACTCAACAAAAATACTCCAAAATCTAGTGCGCGAATTATACTCTATAACATTGATATGCGCATGAATACTTGAAGTAATGCGCTCGACCCTAATCTGGGTCGCACCACACAACTTGTGCATAGACTGCTTCCCTACGCACACAAACGAATCCAACTTCTTGTGAGCACAGAGTATTTCCATGTGTGCACGACCATTCTAACCTTGCCTTGGAGACTCATGACCCTTATTATAAGGTTAGATTAACAAGAATAACTAATAACAACTGTCATACTCCGCAAGTACATCTAAAAATACTGAATATCAACACCACAGTTACATGTGCAAAGAATATTATACAAAATGACAACAATTACTTATATGCAACATCGTACAAGAATTAAACTCATATCGGACATAGATAATTAAGCACACAATAAATGAGACAAGTACATAAAGGACACTTATCTTTTATGAAAAGTCATCAACTGCGTGTAGAACTCAAACATTCCTCCCATCCATAGACTTTGTTGCTCATAAAATTTCAGCAACAGGTCACCCTCRAGTTGGGGCTTAAACTCCACCAAGGCAAAAGGGTTCCTAATGCTAGGCTAAGGTCTGATAATCAACGAAATTGCTCAGTCCAAGGTGCCCACTGCTACAACTATTCTACAGTCTCTCATTCCCCATGCACTTGTCCCACCCTAGAAAGTGTGCCCCTTCTCTACTCAACAGTCCCTCGACTGCCCCACTTCCCTTCTAGGGATTCAACAACATGTCATAAAGGAAGTCTCGGGGGCCATGTAACTATTGTCTAGCACACCATGGAACAATTCCTAGAAAATATATCACCTGGAGAGAATGCTCACAGGCCTGACAACTCGCCCCTTCGATAACAAGTCTCTCACCCGAAGAGAATGCGCACAGGCCTGGCAACTCGCCTCTTCAACATCAAATATCTCACCTGGAGAGAATGCTCACAGGATTGACAACCCGCCTCTTTGACAACATATAATTTGGTTATCATACAGAACACCTCTTTTACAAGTTTTTCTTTGTAGATAAGGTAAAGGTCATCTTTCCTCAGATGCATCAACCCCTTCCGCACCGGAGAAAATGAATGAATTTTCCCCAAAAATACACTAAGGTTCAACAATATATTTGCATGCCTTAAACTTGACACTTGTCACCTTTATAAGTAGCTTTAGCCACATGGTAATTCATTCCCATCCCTCGAGAACTTAGGATAAATAAATATCCATAAATTACAATTTTCAGAAATATTAATAAAATATTCCCTTGGACTCAAGTCCCCCATTTTCTCTTTTTCGGTGGAGTTATCCCCCGTCTCTTTTTGTCTGATCTGTCTGCACATAGTGATGTGATATTATTAATAACTTGAGTGTGATTACATTTTACAAGGATATGAGCGTTGGCCTATTTGTGTCCTATCTCACCAGCCTCATAACCACACATGCTCTCTGGCCTCATATACATATACATATACATATATAACTCAGTTTGATATGCACTTCAAGGTAATCCCTGCGCACTTACTCAAGTGCGTGCAACACTGTGAAATGTGCACACCCTTCCTTTGATGTGCAACCACACACACTTACCCAAGTGTGCACAACACTATGAAATGTGTGCACCATTTTTTTTATAACAATCCCCACGCACTACTCAGGTGCACAGAAAACCAAAACTTGGTGCCAATGACTCACCAGCCTATATGTACATTTACATTTACAATTGGTACCAACGACTCACCAGCCTATATGTATAATTACAAATGGGGTTCGGATTAGGGACATTACATTCCCCTCCCCCTTAATTATGCACTGTCCTCGGTGCATTATATACACATGTACATACAAAATTTTAAAAATATTCAAAAAGATGTGGATACTCTTCCCTCATATCATTCTTGTGCTCCCAAGTTGCATCCTCAGGACCGTACCAGGTCCATTGGACCTTTACCAGATCCATGACTCGATTCCAGAGCTGTTTGATTTTTTAATCCAATATGCAAACTGGTTGCACTCGAAAATTTCCTTCTAGCTCCACCTGAATCACATTCCAATCAATAATATGATTAGCATCAGGTACATACTTTTTAAGCAATGATACGTGGAAAACATTATGAATACACAAGGATGTAGGTAATGCAAGCATATATGCAATATGACAAATCCTCTCTAGGATTTAAAATGGCCCACAGTAGTGTGTTGCCAACTTAGAATAATTTACCAACTTTAGGGAACTGTGTTTGGATTTTACTTTCAAGAACACATGGTCACCCACTTTAAACTCTTTGTGGGTTCTACCTTTATCTGCGCAACTTTTTTTCCTATCTCGGGCAACCTTTAAATTTTTCCTTATCTTTACCATCTGTTCTTCCATTTCCCGAAGCAGATCTGGACCAACCACTACATGGTCTGTTGGGTTGTCCCAACTTACTGGTGTGTTTCACTTTCTACCATAAAGTGCCTCAAATGGGCTCATCTTTAAAGATGCATGATACCCATTGTTGTAAGCAAACTTTACCAAGTGAAGGTAGTCTTCCCATTTTGATGGTTTATCCAACACATACATCCTGAGCACATCTTCGATCACCCAATTTACCCTCTCTGTTTTTCCATCTGTCTTAGGATGATATGTTGTGCTAAAGTTCAGATTTGTCCCAAATCCTTTCAATAGCCTTTCCCAAAGTTTGATGTGAACTTGGGATCTCTGTCAAACACAATTGTCTTAGGTACACCATGCAACTTAGCAATTTGTAATGTCCCCGTTGGCCTAGGAAGCGTAAGGAATGGTTCTGCTAGCCTAAATTGGTTCCCGTAGGCTAAGTCAGAAAAGTTACCTAGGGAACTCAACTTTTGCTTAGGAAATGAATTTATAAAGTGAAAACGGGAGACATGGGTCTTAGGAAAGAGAAAGTCACTTAAAAATTATAAAGTGTGCAAGCATAAAGTGACTTTAAAAGAAAATTAAAAAGTAAAGTGAGTGGGAGTTAATTCAATGAAGGAATAAAAGAGGGGAAAAGAGGAGGCACCCCTCATTCTTGCATACACTCACTTGGAAATTAGATTTTGAGAGCTCTTGATAAAAGAGTCTAGGGTTTTTGGAAACCCTTGTGCATTTGCTGGTTTCGGTGTTGCAACGATACACCCTAGCTAGTCTTGGGAGGAAATCACTCAGATTTCTTCAGTGGGCTTCATTGCTATCGAGTTTATCTTCTTGCAGCTGAGTTTCTTTAGTTGATTGTCGATTTTCTTTGTGTGGCGGTTGAAATTTTCATTGTGGGGCGAGTTTTCCATTGAAGGGTGATTTCTTTATGGTTGCTTGGTGCCATTCAGACTAAAGGGTGTATTAACTCACTGCTGGGTGTTTTATACTTGTTGGGCACATTCTTCCTTCATGTCTGGGTCGTAATCTTCTCGAGGAAAGCAGATTTCTCCTGGTGGGTGATTGGTTGTGCTTATTGGCTGAGTTATTTCATCAAAGGGGTGAGTTCCTTTGAAGTTGGGCCATCTATTTCACTGGAGGATCGATTTCTCACTTGGCTAGCCAATTTTATGCGTGTTGGGTCATTGCACACTCTTGCTAGGCACGATTTGTCATTGTTGGGCGTTATTTTCTCCACAGTTGGACACCACTATCATTCTTGGCTGCATTGCTTACTTACTGGGCATTTCTCTCATTTGTTGGACGCATTATATCCTTGTTGGACATGTTATTTCCTTGATGGGCGAACTGTTGATCCTTGGGGGCTCGATTTGTATCATGCTGGGCCAGATTCTATTGTCCAAGGGTCGATTTCATTGGTGAAAGGATTTATGCATCCTTCCCCCAACAATCTGCTACATATAACAACAATTTGCACATGCATGTATATCACTTTAAATTGTTGATTCACTCGTTAATTTGTAGACAGTTTGCATTAATTAGGTACTCATAAATTATGGCCATATATCTGTTGTTTGGAGTTAATGAAAGGAGAGTTTTGTTGTCAATTTAAATGTATTGTCTCTGAGTATATGTGAGTGCCATTATAATTATACTTATGCTGTTAATACATGACCAAAATTGGAATTTGTTAGTAAAAGAGTCTTCATACAAACTGTTTGACAAATCTTCTACACCTTAAACCCCAACAAAACAACCAAAAACATTGGTGGGCATATTACACAATTTCTCGAATGTATATTTCAACAATGTTGCCCGCTTTGTGCATTGACTTCACTAGAATAAAATGGGTAGATTTAGTAAGCTTGTCCACCACTACCATAGTAGAATCACATTGCTTAGCAGTCTTAGGAAGATTGGTAATGAAATCCATAGTTACGATTTCCCACTTCCACTCAAGAATGGGCAAAGGCTATAGCAAACTAGCTGGATGTTTATGCTCAACCTTTACCTTTTTCCATTCAAGGCATCTAGCAATATAATCAACAACCTCCTTTTTCATGTCTAGCCAATAATATTGTTTTTTGACCACTGCTATTGTCTTCCGATAACCTGGATGCCTAGCATAAGGAACCTTATGCATCTTTGAAAATAAAATATTTTTCAACTCCTAAATATTTGGCACATAGAATTTGCGCCTATACATGAGGATTCCATCCACTTTTATCTCATAACCTTCCATTTTTTGTTGTGACATGCCTTGCTATATTTTCGTCTTTATGTCCACACAACGTTGATCGGTTTGACAACCTCTAAAATTATGTCACACAAATTTGATTTGTACATGCTAATGGTTGTAGCATGCATCTCATGCACTCTCTTGTTGAGTGCATCAACCACCTTGTTCTCCTTTCCTTTGATATGCTTGATATCAAAGTCATACTCATCGAGGAATTCTAACCACCTACTTTGTGTGACATTTAAACTTGGTTGTCCAAACAAATACTTCAGAGCACTATGATTTGTTCTCAACTTAAATATTTTACCCATGAGATAGTGCCTCCACATTTTCAAGGCATGCACTATGGCTATCAATTCTAAGTCATGAGTAACATAAAGCCTTTCATGTTATTTTACTTTCTTGATTCGTAGCACACTACATGCCCATTCCGACTAAGGACTCCACCGAACCCTTCCTTGCATGCATCCATGCACACAATGAAGTCTTCATTAGGATCAACAGTTCTCAAAATTGGCACACTTGTTATTAATATCTTCATGTGCTAAACACTTCTTACACAATCATAAGTCCACTCAAATCACACACCTTTGTTTTGCAAGGTTGTGATTGGGTGCACAATTTTTGAGAAGCCTTCAATAAACCTTCTGTAATAACCTGCAAGTCCCATGAAGGACCTCACCTTTGTGACATTTCTTGGTGTTGGCCATTCCTCAATGGCCAACACCAATAATGAATCAATGGCCTTTATCTTCTTTGGATCCACAACTATCCCTTCCTTGGAAATGATATGACCCAAATAATGAATACGTCCCTAGTAAAATGAGCACTTGCTCAACTTTGCATAAATTTGATGCTCCCTCAATACTTGTAGCACCATCCTCAAGTGTTGCTCATTCTCTTCTTCAAACTTTGAGTAAACAAGTGTGTCATTTAGAAATACAATGACAAACGTATCTAAGTAATTTTTGAAAACTCCATTCATCAAACACATGAAGCCAACTGGTGCATTTGACAACCCGAATGGCACCATTGTGAACTCGTAATGTCTATACCTCATTCTAAAGGCAATCTTGTTGATGTCTTCTTCTTTAATTCTCACTTGGTGATATCCAGATCTGAGATCAATCTTTGAAAATATTTGCGCGCCCCTTAGCTAATCAAAGAGGTCATCTATCTTTGGTAAATGATACTTGTTCTTTACTGTTATTTTGTTGAACTACCTGAAGTCAATACAAAGTCTCAACGTACCATCTTTCTTCTTCACAAACAATATTGGGGCACCCCAAGGTGACACACTTGAGCGTATATACCCCTTCTTTAGAAGCCCTTTAAGTTGCATGTGTAATTCCTTCAGCTCTGGCGTACTCATCCTATAAGGAGTCTTGAGTACATGAGTTGCTCCTGACATCAGATTTATAGAGACATCAATATCTCTTTTCGGTGGCAACCCTAGTATCTCTTTAAAGACATCCTCAAATTCTTTCAGTACTGTTCAGTGTTCAACATTTGGCACTTTATCCTTAGGTGCGTCCTCCATGTGCGCTGCAAATACTTGACATCCTTTCCTATAGCTTTTCTTTAATTTCAAGGCCGAAACTTCTTTGATAGTTACAACTTTTGGAATGCCTTGAACTGCTCTTAAGTTTCCTTCCTCATCCAAGCAAGTAAATGCCTTATTGTAACAGTCTAAAACAACATGATGTTGGTCCAACCAATCCATACCAATGATGCAATCATACGAGCTCAAAGATATGATATTCAAATCAACTTTTGTGCGCAGTCCATTCATTTCCATTGGACATGCCTTAACCATCTTATTAATTTTCCTTTTTGCTCCTGTAGCTAATTGCACCAACCAAGATTTTCCAAGCTTGCTTCTTGGCAATTGGAATCTTTCCACCATCTTAAGATCTAGATAGCTATGACTAGCTGCTAAATCAATTAAAATAACAATGGGTTGGTCATTAATCTTACCTTCCACTTCAATCATGTGCGACTGAAACTCAACTTGTTTGTTATCCAACATTGCGTAAATCCTAGGTACATTTCTGCCCATGTCTTCAACTGCCACAATTTGTTGTACACTGTGTGCAATCCTCGCTTTTTCACCTCTTTGAGGGAAATCTCTGTACATATGATCTCTGCCACAACCCCAACATTGAATAGGTTGTTTCCTTGGTTTTTTCCCCACTATTTTCGTCATTCTGGGATCCTTGGGAGTTGGTTGTCCTTGTGAAATATTTTTGAAAAAGGGTGGTTTAGTCCTCTTTTTCCTCTGTTCCACCTTGCTTTTCATCTTGTCTTCCCAAGCGTTTTGGAAAGTTGGTCTTCCCCTTTGCTGATCATAAAGACATTTAGTGCGGCTTATGGTTTCCTCCAATGTCTTAGGGTCATTATATTGTATCTTGTCACTGATAAATGAGGGCAACCAACTCAGGTACCTCTGAATTTTAACTTGCTCATCTTTGATGAATGTGACATATTTCAGGAGCTCTAAGAATATTCTTTCACACTCATCTATTGTCATACTCCCAAGCTTGAGTTCGAAGAACTCCTTCATTTTCTTGTCATAGTATTTCTTGATTAATTATTTCTTTTGAAAATACCTCTTGAACTCCCCCCAAGTAACCTTCTTTTCACCAATGTGTTGCACTTTCACGAACTGATCCCACCACATTGATGCTTTTCTCAGTTGTGGGTCCCCTGTTCTCACCATCTTTCTCTATTGGCTCATCGGGTACCTCTTCATGGAGCGAAGGGTTCTCTTCCTCAACTATGGCATGGCCCTAGTCTTCTTCACTCATGGATGGACTTGATTCTTCCTCCTCCAGAAGTGCAACAGAGGAATTCCTTTCCTCTTCTCAATTTGCCACTAAAAACTGCGCAGAGTCTATGCTAGTCGAGGAGGAGGACATATATCGACGCTTAGAATAGATCCCACAAGAGGAACCACTGCCTCGTTTGAATGTGACATATTTCAGGAGCTCTAAGAATATTCTCTCACACTCATCTATTGTCATACTCCCAAGCTTGAGTTCGAAGAACTCCTTCATTTTCTTGTCATAGTATTTCTTGATTAATTATTTCTTTTGAAAATACCTCTTGAACTCCCCCCAAGTAACCTTCTTTTCACCAATGTGTTGCACTTGCACGAACTGATCCCACCACATTGATGCTTTTCTTGATTGTGGGTCCCCTGTTCTCACCATCTTCCTCTATTGGCTCATCGGGTACCTCTTCATGGAGCGAAGGGCTCTCTTCCTCAACTATGGCATGGCCCCAGTCTTCTTCACTCATGGATGGACTTGATTCTTCCTCCTCCATACATGCAACAAAGGAATTCCTTTCCTCTTCTCAATTTGCCACTAAAAACTACACAAAGTCTATGCTAGTCGAGGAGGAGGACATATATCGACGCTTGGAATAGATCCCACAAGAGGAACAACTGCCTCGTTTGGAGTGAGCTCGCTCTCGAGGCATGTTGATAGCAAAGGAGAGGTGTGTAACATGGCAACACCAAATATTTGATCCAACGGCCTAGATCTAACGGCCTAGATCCATTCTTCTCGCGCACACTCCAGAGACTAAACTCTGAGCATCTTAACCCGATCCAACGACTGACGGGATTTCTGAATGAGATCCAACGGCTCCGATTGTTCCACCTTGTGCATTCTTCCACTACTTCGTGGATGTGGAAAGATCAATGGTTCAATTGTTCTCCTGGGCCTTGGGATCTACGATCCCGATTTCGTCACTGTTCACGAAGATAGAGGGAAAAGGGGGCAAGGTATGTAACGCCCTTGTTACTTTCATCAAGCTAACGGTCGTGAATGGCTATGGGTCATCCGACGAGATCTCGTTCGTCGATTTGTTATTTATCCCTACACTNCCACTACTTCGTGGATGTGGAAAGATCAATGGTTCAATTGTTCTCCTGGGCCTTGGGATCTACGATCCCGATTTCGTCACTGTTCACGAAGATAGAGGGAAAAAGGGGCAAGGTATGTAACGCCCTTGTTACTTTCATCAAGCTAACGGTCGTGAATGGCTATGGGTCATCCGACGAGATCTCGTTCGTCGATTTGTTATTTATCCCTACACTGTTATCTCGGAACCTTAAGAGGGTCATTCCTCCTCGTATAGGGTTATTAAGACTTGCCCATTCAAGTCCCTTTTTCCAGGTTCTTGGAAAACCTTTCCAAGAAGGGAATTTTTGTGAAGAGTCCTATTCCGGGGCTTTCCTGGAAACAGACGAAGGTAAACAGCTTCCCGAGAACGGGCTGGGAGCCTAACTTAGTTCAACCTAGGCATAGTTAGATTCTTTTATCGACATAAGCCACGCGGGGTCTTTCTATTGTAAGCATATATCTATTACTTCTTATCAAAACACTGCATAGACATTCTTATACTGTAATCATGCATAATTTCACAGTTCTACGAGCATATATATATATATATATATATATATATATATATATATATATATATATATCAGTATATGAATTTCAAGACGCAATATATAAAACACTTATCAGGAGTAACACCAGAAGTATGAGCAACTGCTGAGAGGGGTGCTCATTTCCACCCAACCGTAGGCGTAGCGACTCCCAACGGATTTACCACTAGCCACCCCCGAGCTAAGACCACGACGCTTTGAGACTGTGTCTCTCTGTCTGCCAGTGACCAGGAGCGAAGGTTGTAATCCCTCCTCTCTACTATCACTCACTCTGCGTAATGCCAGAGTTCCCCTCGCGTCTGCCCTCGAAATCGCTTCTTCCATACGCCTTATCCTATTGCGAGGTTGCGTGTGGCACGATCACCCTCGCGTCGATCAGGCCTGACGGCTCTACGGACGGGTGGTTCACCATCCCATCCCTCATCAAGTCGTCCGCCTACCAGTCTGCGAGGCATTAAATTTGGGGCCAGCGAGCCGCTTTTGGTTCTCCGGGCCAGTGGAGTCCAAATACGGTATAAATACTCGATGGAAGTTAACGCCACCTTTTCAGGTGCCTTCCACCGCCATCGTGGTCTCTTTTCTGCACATGCCCTCTTAGCAGTCCTGCAATAAAATAAAAATGTTATTCATATTCATTAACCTTTTCCTCAAGGTCCATTTTCATCACATATTCATATTTATGAGTTTGCCATTGTTTTTGGCCAGTCCAGTTATATTTACAAGCTGGGGGAAACAGGTTGTTACAAATGAATATGTCCATAGTAAAATGAGCACTTGCTCAACTTTGCATAAATTTGATGCTCCCTCAATACTTGTAGCACGATCCTCAAGTGTTGGTCATGCTCTTCTTCAAACTTTGAGTAAACAAGTGTGTCATTCAGAAATACAATGACAAACGTATCTAAGTAATTTTTGAAAACTCCATTCATCAAACACATGAAGACAACTGGTGCATTTGACAACCCGAATGGCACCATTGTGAACTCGTAATGTCTATACCTCATTCTAAAGGAAGTCTTGTTGATGTCTTCTTCTTTAATTCTCACTTGGTGATATCCAGATCTGAGATCAATCTTTGAAAATATTTGTGCGCCCCTTAGCTAATCGAAGAGGTCATCTATCTTTGGTAAATGATACTTGTTCTTTACTGTTACTTTGTTCAACTGCCTGAAGTCAATACAAAGTCTCAACGTACCATTTTTCTTCTTCACAAACAATATTGGGGCACCCCAAGGTGACACACTTGAGCATATATACCCCTTCTTTAGAAGCTCTTTAAGTTGCATATGTAATTCCTTCAGCTCTGGCGTACTCATCCTATAAGGAGTCTTGAGTACATGAGTTGCTCCCGACATCAGATTTATAGAGACATCGATATCTCTTTTCGGTGGCAACCCTAGTATCTCTTTAAAGACATCCTCAAATTCTTTCAATACTGTTCAATGTTCAACATTTGGCACTTTATCCTTAGGTGCGTCCTCCATGTGCGCTGCAAATACTTGACATCCTTTCCTATAGCTTTTCTTCAATTTCAAGGCCGAAACTTCTCTGATAGTTACAACTTTTGGAATGCCTTGAACTGCTCTTAAGTTTCCTTCCTCATCCAAGCAAGTAAATGCCTTATTGTAACAGTCTAAAATAACATGATGTTGGTCCAACCAATCCATACCAATGATGCAATCATATGAGCTCAAAGGTATGATATTCAAATCAACTTTTGTGTGCAGTCCATTCATTTCCATTGGACATGCCTTAACCATCTCATTAATTTTCCTTTTTGCTTCTGTAGTTAACTGCACCAACCAAGATTTTCCAAGCTTGCTTCTTGGCAATTGGAATCTTTCCACCATTTTAAGATCTAGATAGCTATGACTAGCTGCTAAATCAATTAAAATAGCAATGGGTTGGTCATTAATCTTACCTTCCACTTCAATCGTGTGCGACTAAAACTCAGCTTGTTTGTTATCCAACATTGCGTAAATCCTAGGTACATTTCTGCCCATGTCTTCAACTGCCACAACTTGTTGTACACTGTGTGCAATCCTCGATTTTTCACTTCTTTGAGGGAAATCTCTGTACATATGATCTTTGCCACAACCCCAACATTGAATAGGTTGTTTCCTTGGTTTTTTCCCCACTATCTTCGTCATTCTGGGATCCTTGGGAGTTGGTTGTCCTTGTGAAATATTTTTGAAAAAGGGTGGTTTAGTCCTCTTTTTCCTCTGTTCCACCTTGCTTTTCATCTTGTCTTCCCAAGCATTTTGGAAAGTTGGTCTTCCCCTTTGTTGATCATAAAGCCATTTAGCGCACCTTATGGTTTCCTCCAATGTCTTAGGGTCATTATATTATATCTTGTCACTGATAAACGAGGGCAACCAACTTAGGTACCTCTGAATTTTAACTTGCTCATCCTTGATGAATGTGACATATTTCAGGAGCTCTAAGAATATTCTTTCACACTCATCTATTGTCATACTCCCAAGCTTGAGTTCGAAGAACTCCTTCATTTTTTTGTCATAGTATTTCTTGATTAATTATTTCTTTTGAAAATACCTCTTGAACTCCCCCCAAGTAACCTTCTTTTCACCAATGTGTTGCACTTGCATGAACTAATCCCACCACATTGATGCTTTTCTTGGTTGTGGGTCCCCTGTTCTCACCATCTTCCTCTATTGGCTCATCGGGTACCTCTTCATGGAGCGAAGGGCTCTCTTCCTCAACTATGGCATGGCCCCAGTCTTCTTCACTCATGGATGGACTTGATTCTTCCTCCTCCAGACATGCAACAGAGGAATTCCTTTCCTCTTCTCAATTTGCCACTAAAAACTACACAGAGTCTATGCTAGTCGAGGAGGAGGACATATATCGACGCTTGGAATAGATCCCACAAGAGGAACAACTGCCTCGTTTGGAGTGAGCTCGCTCTCGAGGCATGTTGATAGCAAAGGAGAGGTGTGTAACACGGCAACACCAAATCTTTGAGCCATAAAGGATCAAAAGCCTTCCAAGAAAGACACGATAAAGCTACCCTCTGATTGATGACGAAATAATGAAATAGGGAACCTGACAACGACATTTAGATTGAGAGATGCGTTCATAAGCCTGTGCCGTTGAGTCACCCCTAACTCTTGCAATGAAAACTTCCATAACTGCTGCGTTATTTTCCTGTAGGCCGACGATACTAGTGGAGGGATTTCAGTCAACCATCGTATCAATTGGAGGGAATGTTCGCGAGGTATGAACTGGTAGGGGAGTTGGGGCATTAAAAGCCACCAGGTAAAGAAAGCTTACAATGCACCAGGTCGCATCCTGAACTCTCCACTGACTCATGCTCATGAGGCGGGTGTGACACCCCATCTAGAAATAGTAGTTGTGAGTATTATTTGAAGATACATAGGTGTTTGATACAAATATTTGGAAAATACTTACTTTTATTTGATTATGTGACATGAGAAAAATATTTTGATTTACAAAAAAATGATTATTATTTTTTATTGAATTATATTTATATTTGCTTTCTGAAACTTATTATATTTATATTTAGTTTCTTAAACTTAATATTTATTATTACAAATTACTTTTGTATTCACGATAAAAATTAACAAAAACATGATACAAAATAGTTAGTTTACAAATAATAAATATGAAAAATTGAAAAAATACTTTTAAAAAATCCTTCATAAAAAACCCATCAAATTTAACCCCTAATAGAGCCATAATATTTTACCGCCAAATCCCATAAATCATCTACGGAGTAGAAACTTCGCCCAACAAAACACTCCCTTGACTGAAGAGTGAAATAAATCCTATTTCTAAGAACTTCAAAAATCTCCTCTCCTCTCTGAGTAAACGAGATCCTCACTCGACCACCGTCAATCCCTTTAATTATTTAAATTCTAGTCAAAGATGAACTGGATCCAACTGTAACCATTGTTTAACAATCTGATTTGCTATTTGACTGCTCCTTATTGATACCAGAATTCAACTTTTCATTTAGCCAATTCTTAAATGCCATATTACTATGGCGCCTCTTATCTATTCCCATTAAACTTACCTATCCGTGCCTGCCACGAGCATGGCATGTACCATGAATACATTGCATGGCATTCTATGGGTATGTAGAAGGTATCTTAAATGCTCCCTGTACTTGATACGAGAATGGTGAGGACATTTAAGACACCTTCTACATACCCATAGAATGCCATGCAATGTATTCATGGTACATGCCATGCTCGTGGCAGGCACGGATAGGTAAGTTTAATGGGAATAGATAAGAGGCGCCATCATGGGAATAGATAATGGAATATATACAATTTATAACATAGCTAGAATATACAGTGAACAAAGAACAGGAAAACAGACACCTGGGCGCCTCATGGTTACTACCTGCTACAGGSAYTGAACGATAGCG
>JASDQU010106064.1:55797-67423 GCA_032191745.1 Picea mariana
TCAGAGATGTGTTTGTAGATGAAATACCAGAACTACCTCCAAGGAGAGAGATGAATTTCTCTATCGATCTACTACCTGGATCTGCCTCGATATCTAAGGCACCTTATAGGATGAGCCTACCCGAATTAACAGAACTGAAAATTCAGTTACAAGAACTACTGGATAAGGAATATATTAGACCAAGTGTTTCGCCTTGGGGAGCACCAGTTTTATTCGTTAAGAAGAAAGATGGTACTTTAAGACTGTATATTAACTATCGACAACTGAATAAAATGAAAATTAAGAATAAGTATCCCTTACCCATAATTAATGACCTCTTTGACCAAGTTGGAGGAGAAAAGATATTTTCTAAACTAGATTTAAGGTTTGGTTATCACCAAGTCAGAATAAAAGATGAAGATGTAAATAAAACAACTTTTAGAACACGATATTGACACTATGAGTTTGTCGTAATCCCATTCGGGCTTACTAATGCACCAACAACCTCTATGTGCTTGATAAATAATATATTCAACCAATACCTAGATAAATTTGTGCTAGTTTTTATTGATGATATTCTAATTTACTCAAAAACAGAAGAAGAACATGAAGAACATTTGAAAATAGTATTGCAGACTTTAAGGGAACATAAGTTGTATGCTAAGTTTGATAAATGCGACTTCTACCAAAAAAAGATACAATACTTAGGGCACGTAATATCCAAAGATGGTATTGATGTTGATCCAAAAAAGATAAAAGCCATTATGGAATGGCCTATCCCTAAGGATGTAGCAGACATCAGATCATTTATGGGAATTACCGATTATTACCAGAGATTTATCGAAGGATTTTCCAAGATCGCATATCCAATTACCTCACTACAGAAAAAGGAAATAAAATTCGCTTGGTCACAAAAGTGCCAGGACAACTTTGATAAATTAAAAAGTCTGTTAACTACAACACCTATCCTAAAGGTAGCGGATCCCGATAAAGACTTTACAGTTTGTGTGGATGCAAGAAAAGAGGGATTGGGAGGAGTATCGACACAAGATAGACACGACATCTGTTATGAATCATGTAAATTGAAGGATCATGAACATAATTATGTTACACATGATTTGGAATTAACAGCTGCAATTCATGCTTTAAAAATGTGGCGACATTATTTAATGGGAAGAAAGTTTATGTTATTAACCGAAAATAGTGGTGTAAAGTATTTATTTAGTCAACCAGATCTCAATGCAAGGCAAGCAATATGGCTAGCCCTTTTAAGCGAATTTTGTAACAACCCAAATTGATTAATTTTATGATAGTTTTTAGTTTTAATTTAATTAATTATTAAAATATATTAATGAGTCTTTTATTATTTTATTATTAAAAGGTGGGTGAAGTAATTAATAGGGGGATAAGGTTGTTGGGAATTAATGAGGGAGATTTGAGAGGACAATAAGGAAGAAGGGGAGGACTTGGAAGAGGGATCTTATTTTATGTTTGAGGATTTTTGAATTTCTAAAAGAGAGAAGAGGAGGAGGAAATTGGAGGAATGGTTTTTGGGAAGCTCTCACAGGGCACTGTTGTTGCTGGGAATTTTGGGCTCGGGGGCCAGGAAACCGCAAGGATTCTTGGAGCTAGGGAGCCGGAGAGGCTATTACTAGTTGGCTGGGAGGTTAATATTCACTCTGGGCAAGAACAAGAACACAAACATGATTAGACAGAAAAGGGACTAGATAAACCAACTTGCAGGTGGAGGTATGCATTATGTTGTTGTTATAATTATTATGCTATTGTTATCATTATTCTGCTATTGTTGCTGATATTATTATGTTATTATCATTATCATGTTGTTACTTTTTATTCCTGGTTTATTCCAAGTATAAGAAAATCATTAAAAGAAATTCTAAACTAAATTTTAGAAAACTTTTAATAAGTTTGAGTCCTGAAAATAACCAGGCTCTACATATGGTATTAGAGCTCGGTTTCAAAACTGAAACATAGGCTTAACCACCCACATGATTGAAAAAGTTATACAAATTGTTCCCTAAAACAAATCATAACCTATAACCATTATTAAAACTCTTTACATTAATCAAAAATCACCCTGAAATAACCCAAAATTTACCCTTGAAATAACTCAGAAAACCTCAGTGAACCACTTAGAAGAACCTCGAAGAAAAGAGTGTGCAGAAAACCCAAAGGATGAGATAATGAGTAGCATCTCATATTCCATCAAGCCACATGTTTTTGTTTCCAGGTAAAAATCCTCTATGTTTATGTTTATTACCTAAAAGAGAGAAAAAAAAACTAAGTAGAGTTAGATGAACTCTTTTATTTAAAAGTAATAATAAATAACCCAATACTCTTAATGTGAATAGACCTAGTACTCTTAATGCAGAATACAAAAAAGTACATTTTACATTCTTTTGTTATTTATTCTAAAAGAAAATGGGATTATTCTTATCATATATAATAATATATAGTTAAAATATAGTATTATTATATATAAATAATAACTATATATAGATATATATTACAAGTTATCATGTAGAGATATAGAATATGGAATAAAATAATATATATATTTTAAATGAAAAGATAAATAAAATGAATATTGGGATGTAGGTCATGTAGAATATAAAAAAGTACATTTTACACGCTTTTGTTATTTATTAAAAAAAAATGGGATTATTCTTATCATATATAATAATATAGTTAAAATAAAATGGGATTATTCTTATCATATATAATAATATAGTTAAAACATAATATATTTTTTTTAAATAAAGGTGAAGTTTTATATTAATATCAACTAAAAGCTTACAAAAACCTGCAGTCTATCAGTATACACAGAGTTAATAGTGGAAGGTGGAGATGCTGGTAACCAAATTACAATGCTTTTCATGGTTTTCACTTTTTTTAAGACTTTGTGTATCGTGATTTCGCAACCTTGGAGGATTGTTGCCTCCATACTCTAGACTCCCAATAGCTGAAGTCCCAAAACCTTCTCGCATCGGAACAATGGACCCAGATCGACGGTGCCGAATAATTGTATATCAAACGGTCCAGATTCTCTCCCTTTTTTCGTGACTTCGTGTATCGCGACTGCTTTGGAGGATAACTGCCTCCATGCTCTGGATTCCCGATAATCGATGTCCCGAAATCTCCTCACCTTGGAACAATGGGCCCAGATCGATGGTGCTAAGTACCAATATAGTCAACGGTACAGATTCTCTCACTTTTTTCGCGACTTCACGACTTTGGAGGATAGCTTCCTCCGCGCTCTGGACTCCTGATGGCCGAAGTCTCGAAAGATTCTCACATCGAAACAATCGGCCCAGATCGACAGTCCTGAGTGCCTATAGAACCAATGGTACTGATTCTCCTCCATTTTTCGTGCTGTCACTTATCGCGACTTCATGACTCTGGAACACGACTCCCACCATGCGCTAGACTTCTGAAAGCCACATTCCCGAAATCCTCTGTCAATTGCTTATCATATGTGCTATCGTTTACGTGCACCCTCTCTACTGAGCTTCTGATCATTTCTAACTTGGAAGAATTATTGAGTGATCGAGGATGTCACCCTGTCCGAGTTAAGGCCATCCAGCTGGGCAAGCTCTTTGCATTGGAGCCAGAGGGGTGAGCTTTGTGACTGCCTGGAGTTATGGAAAATGATCTATTGCATTGAGTCAACTTTTGCATTGGCTAGTCTGTTTGCAACTTTGTTCGCACTTCACCGAATGTGCGAAGGGGTAATAGTTAGAGTAGGTTCGAGAAGTGCCTAGAAGATGTAAAGAGGGCCTAGGAGGCGTGAACTTGGAGTGATTTTCCCTGGATCTCTTCCATTAAGGATTTTTGTAACCAAGTTGATTATGATTTTGGAGTCTCCTTCAATGATCAGACATGTTAGGTTTTGATCTAAAGCCATTTGCACTCCTTTGAGAAGACCCCAAATTTCTGTTGAATTGTCGATGTCGCATCCGAGATTTTTTTGCAGTGATGCTTTCGATTTGGCCTGAGCTATTTCTTATGACCGCTTGATAGCCAAATCGCCCTGGATTTCCTTTTGAAGCTCCATCAAAGTTGACTTTATGGAATCCAAGACAAGGGGGGGGGGCAGGGGAGACCACATGGTGGGACATAAGGTTTTTGAAAAAAGGCAGGGCTGTTGAGAAGGGATGGAGTGAGAAAATGAGAAGCCCTAAGAGTTAAGGAGCAAGACATCACTTGGGTCAGTGGGGAAATATGCCTGGGTCCACAGATGAATATGAAGAGTTTCCTAGATGTGCGAGAGGATTGTGTTCCAGAGGAGGGTGGGGGGAGAGGGATGGGAGTGAACTATTCTTCTATTCCTCTCTTTCCATAGTTGCCAAATAGTTCAAATATATTATTATTATATATAAATAATAACTATATATGTAGATATATATTACAATTTATCATGTAGAGATACAAAATATAGAAAATGGAACAAAATAAATATATATTTTAAATGAAAAGATAAATAAAATATTGGGATGTAGGTTGTTTTTGGAGGGATGGGGCGTGGAGCTTTGGTCTACCACTTCATCAGTATGTCTCTCGTCGTCTGTATTCAATGCTTTATAATAGACCTCCAATATCCCTAATCCTCAACGCGAGATGGGTCTCGACTGATTCAGAGGATAGATGGGTTCACATGCTTCACAGTGTTTGGTCAGTTCTATCAGGGGATCCCTTCCAAGGCTCGATTGGCCAAGAGAGGGTTTTCTTATGGAAAATATCTATATAGATGTGTGAAAAAAATAAGTAAAGTAAATAAAAAAAAAATTCTAATAATGAAAACCTAATTTTAATAATAGATAAAAAATAAATAAATTAAATAAGTGTGCATAGCCAGCTGAGAGCCATGGAAGCCATGGTCAAGCCCCAAGGAGTGGGCCATGGGAAAATCAACCTAAAAAAAAATGGATGGAAGAGGTTGTCTTCTCTGGCATGGGTCTCTTTGGTTGCCCCACTGAAAGGAAGAGGCCTATGGGATTAATGATGTGTCTCTTTTAAATCAAACCCTAATTAATCAGTACCCCTTGTGCGATCCTTTCAACCAAATAGATTTAGATAGCCACCTGCAAAAGAAACCATGAGAACCCCGTATGATGATCTAATCAAACTCAAACAATGAGATTTAAAAAAAAAAATTAAATAAAAAAAATTAATAAAAAAGGGACGGGGTAGAACGTTTGAGTGAAAAGAAATTGGGGGTCCTCGGCCATGGTCGGGTGTGCCCATAGGGAGGGAATGGCCACACCTCTATCCCCTGTAGTTGGAAGTGAATGTGGTCAAGCCCATCCTGTAGGATAAGTAAGGAGCCGACCCAACAACCATGGTTGCACCACAACTGCAATAAGCTTAAGAAAAAAAAATGCAGGTGCTTGGAGGTGATAAGATGAGAGGGGTGGTTGGCCATGGAGGCAAGAAGACTATCTGCTGAGAGATTTTGGTTGAGTGAAAATGAATGAGGAATGGGAAAGACTAGGGTTTTAGTCTCCTTAATCTTTTTAATTGAGGAAAGGATGGGGAGGCACATGGGCCTCATGCAAGGCCTTTCGTTGCTTACCCCACATCACATGATCTTGATTTTATTTTATGTTATATAAAAAAAATAAATTATTTTATTTTGTTTATTTTATGAATTAATATTTGAAAAAAAAATTAAGTTTTTTTTTTTTTTTATTGGCTATATAAGTGATTAAATAAATAAAAACTATTAAATAAGTTTTAATATATATATATATATATATATATATATGGATTATATCCTATATAATACAAACTTCTTGATAATGTTGGGTTCAATCACTCCAATATACCTTGGCTGTTGCGATCCATTCATTTGGATTTGAAATTTAACCTTCTTTTACTCATGTAATTAGATATGACTTTCTCATCTTGGGTGGCTTACCCTTTTATAAAAAAAATAAAAAACTAAAACTCTTTCCATTTATATATATATTATGATAGGAATAGAAATTCCTAAACCTTTTCCTAAAATGAATTCTTTGGATGTAACATCTCGCTCTTGGGCACTGAGCAAACTTATTCTTTGAGGACACTTGCTTGCAAGTGATCCATATTTTATGTTATTAAAACATTTATTTTGATTATGAGGTGTTATGGGTTGATGACATGTTGTTTTACTACATTGACATAAACAAGTGCTATTGACTCAGTTTTACTGAGTGCGCAGGATTTTGGACCTCGAGGATGCAGAGGCATCAATGGAACCCCTTGGACTCCGGATCGAGTCGGGGAGTGTACCATTGGGGTTTGATTGTTTTACTGTGATATTAGTGCATCTGATTAGATGATATGATATGGATATATTCTAACATGATTTGTTGATGATGCAGGATGACGATAGCTTGCAGACCAGACTCACATGTGGAGTAAAGGGGTCAAGCATGACTACCAGAGATGTCGAGGGAGAGGTGTGGACAATAGCCCTGCCATAGCCTACTAGCACTCCCACCGTGGCTCAAACCGTAGGTTAACGTTTACCTAGTTTGAGAGGACCCATGATGTTGTGAGGGAAGATTGCGACAATCACTCATGATGATTCTAAGGGGCGTGCAATAAGGCGGGGGCCTTATTCCTTAGAGGCCCTTAGTCTCCCACAAGTTCACCTGGCAGAGTATTGACTCCAGGGGTTTTTGATGTCTACCAAGTCAGTCAAGAGGCGAGTGGCACCCTTGGAGCACGTGGTGCATCTGGAAGGGCACGTCACACAAGAAAAGTGGAAAGAGGCAAGTGGCACCCTTGGAGCACATAGTGCGTCCTGAAGGGCCCGTCACGCAAGGGAAACAGATTAAGGCGAGTGGCACCCTTCGAGCACCTAGTGCATCTTGAAGGGCACGTTGCGTTGTTGATGATAAATGAATGGACCTAGATGGCCTTAGGATGAATAACGTGTTAAGAATTTTTAAAAACAAATTCCCTAATAAAATGTCATCCAACACGAAAATTTAAGGTCTAAGTCTAAATTATGCTAGGGGTAAAATTTTATCTATCTATTTAAAAATAAAATAAAAAATAAAAACAATGTAAATAATAATTATACTCCTCGTTAAAACATGTGACAATAAGGGGGTAAGCAATTTAAATCATTCATAAAAATCTGTTAGGCTAAAATTTAAAAACAAAGGGGAATAATTGTTTTATTTTTTTATGATGATTTAAATTATTAACTCAAAAGGGAAAAAGGAAAAAGGGGGTTAATTTCTACACCTGCCAATTTGAGTCCTAAATGAAAAGGGGAAAGAGGGAAATCTAAAATATTTAGGAAACTAGAAAAATAGGGAAACATAAGAAGAAAAGGGAAACCCAAGGGAAAAAAACATAAAGTCAAACTTAGTAAGGGTATATAGCATTTAAGAGCTCTCCAAATTTAAACTGAACTAGCAATTTAATAATGGGGAAAGTCATTAAAACCTGTAAGAGAGTTTGGGGACACCTAGGAGCGATTCTAGGAGTGACTCTAGGTGGGTGAGGGAAATAAAGATAATTAATTAATTAAAGAAATCAATTTATGGAGGAATGAAGGGGATGGGTGACACTTGTACGGGGAGGAATTTTTAGGAATTAAATTTTAAAAACTTTAATTAAATGAGATTTTAGGAAAGTAAGGGACTACGAAACTCTATATAATGAAGGGAGGAGATGGAGGATGGATCTCTTCTGTTTGCGTAACGTTACACTGCAGAAATCTCTACTTGACTGACTTAGCTTGTGGGAGTTGGGATAGCCAGCTCGGTGAGGAGTGGTATCTCGGCCTTGCGAGGTGATCTGGGAGCTAGCTTGAATCTCTAGATAGTGTGTGTGTGGCCCCTTTGCGGCTCGGGGGGATAAGGGTGAAGAAGAGTACCACTAGCATTGGCTGGGAGGTACCGGTGAAGTCTCGCCGGTCGGCAAGCGGGAGTTGCACGCAGTGCGCGGGACGTCACTCAAAGCGGGTGATTAGGCAATGGTACGCTCTCTTCATTTTTGTATGGTAGATTGTTGCAGGATTTATGCTTGGATCTGCATGTTTAATGGAGTAAGTAAACTGATTATCTAGATTGATGACTGAAATTTTTCTTATCCTAGCTCGATGATTGATTGAATCCCATGGCCTTCGTTTCCTCACATGTCTTGACCACCTTGTGGTGTTTTGATTGTGACCCTTGTGGTTGTTAAGCCTTCTTCCCTAGCTCACCAGTGGTCGCCTGAGTAGTCGGCCAGGAGCCTGATCTACAGTCGTCGCCTCGGTGTTAATAGACCTATGGATCTCAACACCCTGATTTTTTGTGCGATGATGATGAGCGAATGACACACCTGTTAGCCATCTACCCTTGATGTTTGTCCTTGGCTGAAGGTTCACCTTGTGCCTCGATGTGTTTATTTAACCCTGCAATGTCATTGTTGGCGAAGTTTATCCTTAAACTCAACATGCTTATATCTTGTCGTTATCTCGTTTTTTCCCTGTTGTTATATCTTGATGGATCAGTTTTGACACTACGTTGTTATTCTTGGACCATTAATAACTCTGCATTTGTGGTGATGGACAAATTTTTAACCTTGCATTTTTATTCTTGGATAAGATATAATGTGTGTTGGATTGGTGTCCTGGTAAATGTAAAGATTTAATCTCAGTCTGTTTTTTTTTTTAAATGGTGTGTGGACTGTAGAAGATTTAGTTTCACTCTGCGTTTTTTTTGGGCATCCAAGAAATAGAAAAAAAAAACCCTTTAATCTCTAAGTCTACGTTTTATAACTGGTACATTGGAATTGGTTATGTGGTGTTATTCTTAGTCTCTGTTGGGTGGGTATCTTAGCCATGGACAACAAATTAATTCTCTGTCTACGATTTGGGGATCCTGGAAAAAGAAAATAAAAATTAAAAAAAAAAGAACGTCCTTGTTATCTTGGCCTGCGTTTTTGCTTGGACTGTGATTTTCATGCTTGAATCCATTGAAAAACGTTTCTTCTACATCCCTATCTACATTGTTGGGTAACCAAGGCATTTGAAAACGGTTTATAAACTCCTTGTTGTTACCATGATTTTATTTCCTTGTGTTCTGCATCTTACTAGAATTATAACCTGCATCCCTACTGTTGCCACAGTCCATCACCACAAATTTATTACTCAGACTTTTATTCCCACGTTTTTCTCTCTGTCACAGATTTCATTTCTACACTGTTGCCGCAGTTACATCTCCATGATTTTATTACGCTGGTTGTATCCCCACGATTTGACTGTCACAGATTTCATTCCTTACTATTACTACGACTTGACTGCCCACGATTTGCTCCATAACGTTTTCCCGAGTGGCTGTTTAAAACACCCATGATTTTTCTCTAGAACGTTTGCCTGAGTGGCTGTATAAAACGCCCACGATTTTTCTCCAGAATGTTGTCAGAGTGGCTGTTAAAACACCCATGATTTTACTCCAAACGTTTTCCTGAGTGGTTGTTTAAAACACCCACAATTTTTGCTTAAAAACGTTTGTGGAGTGGCTGTTGAATTCACCCACGTTTTTCGCTATTTAATGCATACCCTGACTTGCTAGAATGACCATGGTGGATATTTAAAAATTGACTAAGTTGATGTTGGATTCACCCACGTTTTTAGCCTTTTAATTCATAAACTGACTTGCTGGACTGACCATGTTTTCCTTTTAAATTTGAAGTATTTCTGCCATTGAATGGGCACGATTTTCCACCACTGTGTATTGCATGTTTGTTATTATTGCTACAACGTTGTCTTGGGTCCATTAACTGCCTGGATTTTGCCCCAGTGAATAAAATGGTTAACAGATAGGTAAATGGCTTGTTAATGTAAGATTCTTGGTTAGGTATTTATCTTATTAGTTTCCAGAATAATGGTTACAACAATGTAAATGACCAACCAATTTAGTCTTTCATTTAATGCCACAACGAGATAAATGTTAACTAACACCTTAAATGCCTAGTTATGGCTATGCCACTTGTTATGACAACAGTCATGTAAACTACCTTGTTAATGCGCTGTTAATTGTTATGTTAATGATCATGTAATTCACCTTGTTACTGTTACATTAATTGTTATGTTGATTAACATATTAATCGCCTTGTTATTGCCATATTACTTGTGATGGTATCCGTCATGTAAAATGCCTTGTCATTGCTGAATAATAGTCATGTTAATTGTTATGTTAATTGCCTTGCCATGTGCTATATTAAATTGTTAAGTAACAGTTATGTAATTGCCTTGTTAATTTGCTACAACAATGTATTAGTTGGCAGATTCCTTTTTCAATTGTAATAGACAGCTAGTGTGGTTAGCTCGGTCATTATAGCCAGACTAAATGTTCCTAAGTTCTATAAAGGTAGCATTCTACCTAAGAATGTTATTGTTGTTATTCAATTGATGGCCAATGGGATGGAGACTTGGATTAATATAGAATAGTCCTTTTAGGTTGTAATAATGATTAAATTAGTATGTTGAGTAAAGACTAGATTGCAATTTTAGACTTTCTAAATTGATTTAATTGAAGTTAGATTGTATTTATAATTATAGTTCTAGTGTTGATTACTTAGGCTTGCTAAATTGATTGTTTAACGTTAAGTTAGCGGGTGCTTTAATGATTAGTTGTAACTTGACGTGCCCCGTTAGAATGGAACCCATATTATTTTAGAATGTAGTCTTGGACCGGTTAGCTTGGGTGTTGGGTGGGGTCGGGGATGGTGTTGTGTGGACTGGCGTCACCCCTTGCCTTTGTTCCTTAGTGTCTCGTCGACCCTTTGTGTGGGGGGGTAGGTATAGTCTCCCAGTCAATATTCGGTTCCTAGCGCATTGGAGTTTTCTTGAGTCTTGGTCCCTTTTTGTTTTGTGCCACCTCTTTTCTGGGGACGACATGGTTCCTGATGAGGGGATCATGGCATGCCTTATGGGTTAGCGGTGAATGATACCTTGGTTGGATTCGGTGCCTACCCTGTGAGTGTGGCTGAGCATCGTATGTTGACTTTGCCGCAAGGGTCGAACGCCTTCAGGCATTAGGTTCGCGTGCCCTGAGGTTCTAGTCTTGTTTGTCTAGGCCGTGATGTCGGGATGGGGATGTGGTCTAACACAGACCCCCAACCCTCTGGCTGAGATCCACATAGGATCATTCTAAATTCTCCTCGAGCCGAAGCGACTCCCTCAGATCCCTATTGGAACCTCACGAATCCGATCCACGGGTCCTTCGTAAAAACCCACCCTGTGAAACTTAACACCAAGCACGAGCCTTACATCTCCATGCGACCACAACCTGGCCTTAGTGCAAGCACCTTTCGCAACTCGCGAGTTCGTGAGTCGAAGATCCTCGACTCCTCTTTCTCCAGACGCTGATACCTGATATGCGATATGGGTATGGCTCCCTCCTCACTAGCGCCTGCTACGCATAACCATCGGCTAGGGCTAAGCGCTAGCGCTACTCGCAACTTGCAACTTCACGAGTTGGAGTGTTGAGCCCTCGTGCTCCTCCTTTGCAAATCCCCGAAGCACGATAAGTCAGCGATGGGTTGACCCCTTCCAAGGTGACACGTGTACGCCACTTGTCGCCTACTTCTTCCTTTTCTGTGCGCTCTATGTTTGCGCCACCTGTAAACCACATGG
>JASDQU010106064.1:97142-107447 GCA_032191745.1 Picea mariana
GGTGTGGTGTTGTCGACAATCCCAACAGTTTGACGACAGTTGTTGAGATGAGGTTCTTCTAGCTTTTGCTATCAACAATAAAATGCAGTGAGGTCCCCTTCACCCACATCTGTGAATGAAAAAGGTGCTCCCCCTCTTCAGGCTCTGTTGGTTCTTCTAGTTGAATTGTTGTGGTCATGATAATAGCAGTGGGGTCTATGTCGATGATCTGTCTTTTACCAGTATTTTCAAAATCAGATTCTGAATCAGGGTTCGACTCCTTGTATTTGATCTCGGCCACCAATGATTGTTTTGAGCGACATTCCTCAGTGTTGTGTCAGGGGATTTTGTGGAAATCGCACCATTTTACAGTGTCCTTCTTTGTCTTCCCGTGACTCTTCTTTTCATGTGGCTTGGACTAGTTTTCGGAAGACTGTTTGTTAGGTTCTCTCTTTATCATACTTTGTTTGTTGCATATTTGCAAACCCAAACTCCCATTTGTGCTAGTACTTAAATTTCTGCTCAATTTTAACAACATATCGATAAGCAACATCGAGTTATGAGATGTCCAGAGTATCCATTTCAGTTTGGATGTATCTGTCTAGAGCCCCACAGTATTTCAGAACCAAATGTCATTCGGAGTCTTTGATACCCAGCTTGGTGAGCAAGGTATGGAAGGTATCGGTGAACTCTGGAAGTGCTTGGCCCCTCTCTTTCCACAGTGTGGTCCACCTCATGTACTGGTCCTCATAGTTGTCAATATGGTATTAATTTTCCTTTACCGCATCCACAAAACAATCCCAAGTGCGCTCAGCCCCATATATTCCAGAATTCTCTATGTAACTTTGCTCCTAGTAAGTTTCCCACCAATGTTTGACATGGGGGAGATATTTAAGGAGTGTGAAGGTGATCTTTTCCCTGTCAAAAAAATTATGAATAGAGAAATAACCTTCTAACATATTTAACCATTTGTCTAGGGCATCCGCATCTATCTAACCTTAAAATATGGGAATATCAAAATTAACCTATACCTTGAAAGGAGAGGTGCTTACAAAGTGGTTGTTTGATTAATATGTGCATGTTGATATCGGCAGACATTGAAGGATGTGGGAAAAATTCTCCATCATTTCATCCCTCTATCGCGTGAGAGCTTGCTCAAGCAAAGATTGATAGAATCAGTTGCTCCGTCGTTTTTATTTTCTTTCGCCATGGATGGTTTATTGGGCATCCGAGAGTGATTGTCTTCAAGAGAGACAAGCTCAAGACCCAACTTTTTATACCCAGACCTCGTTGGGGACATGCACTAACAAAAAAAAAATGATTAAGAGCATCCTGCTCTGATACCACTGATCCGGATTATTTTCGGCACGAAATGAGAGCAGAGATATAAGAAAATAATATACAGAGATATCCTGGATATCCAATAATATAAAAGAAATGTATCATAGATGCAACCATAAACACATAGATACATTAATATACAATTTTCTATTAATGAGAGAAAATGTACAGAGACTGTAAAAATACAGAGTGAAAGACTCGCTAGATTGGTGGTAGCTTATGTCTGAGAAGAGATGTGTCCACTACTCACATTCTCATGAAGATGATTTTACAATGAGGCTCCAAAGGCATTTTTATCATAAATAAAATGCAAAACCCTAACCCCGGAAGATGAAAAGACAATAGTTGTTTGGACCCCGTTTTGGGTAGTTTGGTGTATCAACTTCACAAGGGCATAACTTTGGCATAAGATCTCCATTTGGGGTGCATGATAGCTCATTGGAAAGGTATCGTAGAGGATATTCATTTAGGGGGATCAATCATGTCTCCGGATATCATTGAGAAGCTCAATCCCGAAAAAACATTCATTTAGGCCCTCAAAAGGTCCCTGGAAGTTAAAACTGCTAAAAATAGTAAATTGTCAAATTTGCCAGAAAATTGTTTTGAGGGAGTTGGAAAAGGTGGGTGGCCACTAATATCCACCTAGATCAATCCTCCCTCCTTAGGAATCAATGGTATCCATTTCATTGAGTTCCCAGGGGAGAGGGAAAAGCATTGTTGAATCTGCATCTTGATGATTTGCTTGCCTTGTTGAAGACATTCCACTGCTTAGCTTGTTGAAGGTTGTCACGAACATGTGGCTAGAAGGGTTGGACCTTTTTAACCAGTCTGGCTACATGAGATGCATGTGTGTAGAAGGAATCTTTACACTTTGCTGCAATCTTTTTGACCTTCTTCTGTTGGATAGAAGGTGCTTGGGCCGAGGTTGAAGTTGTTGTAGTATCCTTCTGTTCACCTTTTGAACAGATTGTGAAGAAGCTGAATTTTGTAGTATGAGATACTACCTTGCAGAACTGTTTAGGTGGAACAATATTCATAACTACCTCTAGTATTCTATAGAGATGGCCCCCCAGAGAAACATGACACTTCGGGGACGAGACTCATAAACAGCATGGTGCTTCCACATATATGGTTGGCCCAAGAGAACATCACACACATCCAGTGGGGAAACATCACATAATAACTCATCCTTGAAGGGTTGGATGTCGTATGAAAATCGACATTGTTGACTAACATGAAGATCTCATCCCTGGCGAAGCCACCTGATGTTGTATAGTTGCGGGTGTGGTGTTGTCGACAAGCCCAACTGTTTGATGACCTCTGCTGAGATGAGGTTCTTCTGGCTTCTGATATCAACAATAAAATGTAGTGGGGTTCTCTTCACCCACATACGTGAATGAAAAAGGTGCTCCCCCTCTTCAAGATCTGTTGGTTCTTCTGGTTGAATTGTTGTGGTCGCGACAATAGCAGTGGAGTCTGTGTTGATGATCTTTCTTTTACCAGTATTTTCGTAATCAGATTCTGAATCAGGGTTTGGCTCCTTGTCTTTGATCTCAGGCACCAATGATTTTTTTGAGCAACATTCCTCGGTGTTGTGCCAGGGGCTTTTGTGGAANATTTCCGCTCGATTTTAATAGAATATCGATAAGTATCACAGAGTGATGAGATGTCCAGAAAATCCATTTCAGTTTAGATGTATCTGTGTAGAGCCCCACGGTATTTCAAAACCAAATTTCATTCGGAGTCTTTGATACCCAGCTTGGTGCGCAAGGTATGGAAGGTATTGGTGAACTTTGGAACTACTTGGCCCCTCTCTTGCCACAGTGTGGTCCATCTCATGTATTGGTCCTCATAGTTTCCAACAGGGTAATATTGTTCCTTTACCACATCCACAAAAAAATCTCAAGTGGGCTCGGCCTCATATATTCCAAACTCCTCTGTGGAAATTTTATCACAATAATTTTCCCACTAATTTTTGACATGGGGGAGATATTTAAGTAGTGCAAAGGTGATCTTTTCCCTATCAGAAAAATTATGAACAGAGAAATAACCTTTCTAACAAATTTAACCATTTGTCTAGTCCGCATCTATTTGACCCTCAAATACAGGAATATCAAAATTAACATGTACCTTGAAAGGAGAGGTGCTACCAAAGTGGATTTTTGATGAAGATGTGCATGTTGCTATCGGCAGGCATTGAAGGATGTGGGAAAAAATCTCCATCATTTCGTCCCTCTGTCGCGTGAGAGTTTGCTCAAGAAACAGATTGATAGAATCGTCTGCTCCGTCATTTTTTTTTTCTTCCGCCATGGAGGTTTTCTTGGGTTTGCGAGAGCAATTGTATTCAAAATATATAAGATCTAGACCCAACTTGCTATACTCAGACCTCGTCAGGGACATGCACTGAAAAAAAAACCCCGATCAAGAGCAGCCTGCTCTAATACCACTAATCCGGATTATTTTTGGCACGAAATGAGAGCAGAGATATAATAAAACAATGTATAGAGATATCCCAGATATCCAATAATCTAACAGAAATGTATCAGAGATGCAACCATAAACACAGAGATACAATAATACACAATTTTCTATTAATGAGCGAAAAATGTACAAAGACTGTAAAAATACAGAGTGAAAGACTCGCTAGAATGGTGGCAGCTTATCTCTGAGAAGAGATGTGTTCGCTACTCGCATTCACATGAAGATGATTTTACAATGAGGCTCCAAATTCCTTTTTATCATAAATAAAATCCAAAACCCTAACCCCAGAAGATGAAAAGCCAACAGTTTTGTGGACCCTGTTTTGGGTAGTTTGGTGTATCAACTTCCTGAGGGCATAACTTTGGCATACGATCTCTGTTTGGGGCACACGATAGCTCATTGGAAAGGTATCGTCGAGGAGATTCATTTAGGAGGCTCAACTATTCCTTCAGCTATCACTGAGAAACTTGATCCCGAAAAACCTTCATATAGGCCCTCAAAATGGCCCCGGAAGTTAAGACTGCTAAAAATAGTAAATTGCTAGAAAATTGTTTTGAGCGAGTTGGAAAAGGTGGGTGGCCACCAATATCCACCTGGATCAATCTTCCCTCCTTAGGAAGAAATGGTGTCCATTGCATTGAGTGCCCTGGGGAGAGGGAAAATCATTTGTTGAATCTGCATCTTGATGAGTTGCTTTCCTTGTTAGAGAAGTTGAGTTGCTTAGCTTATTGAAGGTTGTCCCGAACATGTGGCTAGAAGGGTTGGAGCTTTTGAACCAGTGTGGCTACATGAGATGTCTATGTGCAAAAGGAATATTTACACTTTGTTGCAATCTTGTGGACATGCTTATGTTGGATAGAAGGTGCTTAAGTCAAGGTTGTAGTGGTTGCAGTATCCTTATGTTCACCTTTTTAACAGATTGTGAAGAAGCTGAATTTTTTAGTATAAGATACTACTTTACGATGTTCTTTAGGCGGAATAATATTCGAAAGTACCTGTGGTATTCTGTAGAGATGACCCCCCAGAGAAACAATGAAACTGCGGGGTCGAGACTCTTAAACTGCATGGTGCTTTCACATATATGGTTGGCCCAAGAGAACATCACAGACATCCAGTGGGGAAACATCACATAATACCTCATCCTTTAAGGGTTGGATGCCATATGAAAATCGACATTGTTGGTTGACATGGAGATATCGTCCTTGGCGAAGCCACCCAATGTTGTATATCTGCAGGTGTGGTGTTGTCGACAATCCCAACTATTTGATGACCTCTGATTAGATGAGGTTCTTCTATCTTCCGCTATCAACAATAAAATTCAACGAGTTCCCTTCACCCATATCTGTGAATGAAAAAGGCACCCCCCCTCTTCAGGATTTGTTGGTTCTTCTGGTTGAATTGTTGCGGTCGCTAAAATAATAGTGGGGTTTGCGTTGATGATCTTTCTTTTACCAGTATTTTTAGAATCAGATTATGAATCATGGTTCGGATCCTTGTCTTTGATCTCGGCCACCAATGACTATTTTGAGTGACATTCTTCGGTGTTGTGCCAGGGGATTTTGTGGAAATCTTACCATTTTTCGGTGTCCTTCTTTGTCTTCCCGTGACCCTTCTTTTCATGTGGCTTGGACTGGTTTTCGGGAGACTGTTTGTTAGGGTCATCTTTATCATACTTTGTTTGTTGCAGATTTGTAGACCCAAACTCCCATTTGTTCTAGTGCTTAAATTTCTGCTCGATTTTAACAGCATATCGATAAGCAACACCGAGTGACAAGATTTCCAGAAAATCCATTTCAGTTTGGATGTATCTATCTAGAGCCCCACTGTATTTCAGAACCAAATTTCATTCAGAGTCTTTGATACCCAGCTTGGTGCACAAGGTATGGAAAGTATTGGTGAACTCCGAAACTTCTTTGCCACTCTCTTGTCACAGTGTGGTCCATATCATGTACTGGTCCTCATAGTTGTCAACACGGTAATATTGTTCATTTACCGCATCCACAAAAAAATCCCAAGTGGACTCGGCCTCATATATTCCATAATCCTCTGTGGAACTTTTCTCCCAGTAAGTTTCCCACCAATGTTTGACATGGGGGAGATCTTTAAGGAGTGCAAAGGTGATCTTTTCCCTGTTGGAAAAATTATGAACAAAGAAATAACCTTCTAACAGATTTAACCATTTGTCTAGGGCATCCGCATCTATCTAACCTTCAAATACGGGAATATAAAAATTAACCTGTACCTTGAAAGGAGAGGTGATTTCAAAGTGGTTATTTGATGAAGATGTGCCTATTTCTATCGGCAGACATTGAAGGATGTGGGAAAAATTCTCCATCATTTCATCCCTCTGTCGTGTGAGAGCTTGTGCAAGCAACAGATCGATAGAATCGTTTGCTCCATCGTTTTTCTTTTCTTCCACCATGGAGGGTTTCTTGGGTGTGCGAGAGCGATTGTCTTCAAGAGAGACAAGCTCGAGATCCAAATTGCTATACTCGAACCTCGTCGGGGACATGCATTGAAAAAAAAATGATCTAGAGAAGCCTACTCTCATACCACTTATCCGGATTATTTTCAGCACGAAATGAGAGCGGAGATATAATAAAACAATGTACGGAGATATCTCGGATATCCAATAATATAACAGAAATGTATTAGAGATGCAACCATAAACACAGAGATACAGTAATACACAATTTTCTATTAATGAGTGAAAATGTACAAAAACTGTAAAAATACAGAGTGAAAGACTCGCTAGAATGGTGGCAGCTTATCTCTGAGAAGAGATGTGTCCACTACTCGTATTCGCATGAAGATGATTTTACAACAAGGATCCAAAGGCCTTTTTATCATAAATAAAATCCAAAACCCTAACCCTGGAAGATGAAAAGCCAACATTTTTATGGACCTCGTTTTGGGTAGTTTGGTGTATCAACTTCTCTAGGGCGTAACTTTGGCATATGATCTTCGTTTGGGGCGCACGATAGCTCGTTGGAAAGGTATATTCAAGGAGATTCATTTAGAGGGATCAAATATTCCTTTGGATATCATTGAGAACCTTGATCCCGAAAAACCTTCATTTAGGCCCTCAAAATGGCCCTGGAAGTTAAAACTACTAAAAATAGTAAATTGCCAAAATTGCCAGAAAACTGTTTTGAGCGAGTTGGAAAAGGCGGGTGGCCAAAAATATCCACCTGGATCATTTTCCTTCCCTGCATGTGTTCCCATTTGATACTTTCTTGTTTCCGAGGGTCCCTAGAATTAATGAAAATGGATTTCTTGAAATTGCCAATTGGAGCTTCACAATTACAATTCTAAATATTAGCATGAATTCTAGTGGAGATGTGTGGATTTTCTGGACAAATCGAGGGACCCATGTTCAAGTCTTTAGCTCTAATCACCCAGTTATTTCTATCCCTCTATATTCATCTCTGGGTTTTTCTTCAACCCCTAGTGTCTTGGGTTGTATTAGTGGTGAGGTTCCATTTCTACTTAGCATGATTTATAGTTGGTGTATGGTTTTTAGTTTAGCAGGGCTTTTTGCTCCAAGATTTAATGCCTTTGCTCAGGAGTCTTTAATATCAATTGGTTCCAGGGTCTCTTTTCGGCAAAATTCCAGTATTCCTGCTTATTTCTCTTCTTGTTGCTTGATCTTTGTTTCCACAAGCATTTACAGGAACATCAACAGTGGTGGATGAGGGAAAAGAAGCAATTCTTCTATAAATCGTAATTATCTTATATCCAGTACTAACTTTACAAGTGTCTTTGGCTTCAAGCCTATCTTAGCAAGATTTAGGGGTTCTCTGTTTGGTTTGGTAATGGAACCCACTTGGAGGGATATCAATCATATTATCTTCTGACATGAAGACATTTCGGAAGAAAATAGAGTTGTTGTTCAACAATTGAGTATTATGGTGGAGAATATGGAGCAAGTTCTCTCAAGGCATATTGAAAGTTTGGAAGTTGAATGTCAACGTTTGATATTATTCCACCATTGACCGAGTCTCTATAGCATCTTGACATACTCTATCTGAAGAAGGACATGGAGGTCAAGAAATTGTTCCAATGGAGGTCAAAGAATAATCTCCACCTCAAAGTGGAGTGTAGGGGATCCCATATCATGGTTCAAATAATAATTAATGTACTACAAGGTTATATTTTTTATGGGTTGGTTCATGAAGGAATACTTTTGTCAAGCACTTTGTAATTTTCTACGGGTAGTATGTACTTTGTATAGTCTAACCATAGCTGAAGGAATCATGGCCATGAGCCAAAATTTTGAATCAGCATTGCTAAAAAAAAATTGTTTGTGATTGCGTAGTTGTTATATAATATAAATTCTTAGTTCCTTTTAAAAAAGCGCATTGAGTATGATTATAGCGAGGATTATGTTCCTCTTAGTGATAAGAATATTCCTGCTAGTGATGATGATATTTCCATAAACACAATGGAGGCAATACAGAGAATCATTGCATTTGTGACCAAGACCAAGAAAAGGACCAGATATTTTTATATCAATCCAAATCATTCCAGTTATATGGGGTCTAAGAAAGAATTTCTCAAAAAACCAAGTTCTATTAGTGATTTGATTTCAAGTAAATGTTGTCAAAAGAAATATTTGAAACGTATAAACTACAAGTATGTGTTGGAGAAAAGGAAGAAAAAGCATGCAAAATTCATATTTAGTAGGGTAGATGATATGTACAATGATAAGTTGTGATTATCGCATTGGAAATATTTTACTCTGCAAAAAGACATTCAAAAGAATTCACTCAATTAGTAATCTTCATCTATCAAGAATCCAAACACGACTAGAAAAAGATCCTACATTTTATTCAAAAGCACATCATGGATGAGATAATGGACCATTAAAAAACATTGTAATGTCATGCATGCATGACTTATTTTCAAGGCATGGAGAGTGTATCCCAGATATAGACATGATACATAGTCCAAATAATTTCACAAGGCAACAAATCTACAATTTATACAAAGAACATGTTGAAGATTCTAAACGAAATGGTGACTTCATTGCATATGCGTATTTTTTAAGAGTGTGGAAAAAACAAGTCAACAATGTTTGTATTCCTAGGAAGTCAAGGACGAGGGTTTGCAGTACATGTGTTTATCTTAAGGAGAGAAAGGAAAAATCTGAAGGGGTTAAAAGAGGTATGTCTCTACAAAATTATTTGTTGTAACTATATAGTTATTAATTATGAAAACTTGTTATCAATATTTTCATTTTATGTTATTTGCAAATTCAATTATGAAAGCATTTCAAGAACATCACAATCAATAAACAAATGAATGAAAACAAATTGTATGAACATCGAAAGAAGTGTTATGATGCTCCAGATAAAAAAACAAGGTTTCATAATGGATGGCATAAATAAGAAAAAGACACTTTTACCACTTTTTACTATATACCAAAGAATTTAAAGGAGAAAAATTATATTCAGTTTCACTTGGTTGGTTGTATGATTTTTAAAGGTCAAATGTCTCTTAGGGTTTACCTCACATCTCCAAATATTCACAATGATGCAAATCTTACCATCATTATAATTCATCATGTGCTTATTCATTGGTCTAGTAATCTTCCTCAAGCTCTGTATCTACAATTGGAAAACATCAAGGATGAAAACAAAAATCAGATTTTGTTTAAACATATAAACATGTTAGTTGACCCAATAATTTTTCAAAAGGTAAAAGTTATTTTCCTTGTTTGGGGGCACACACATGACCATATTGATCAGATGTTTTGTTTTTTTGCACTAACATTAAAGAAAAGAATGTTGGGATCCTACCATAATTAATTGAAACTATTAAGAAAGTGTATTGTTCAGAGCCCATTTTTCACATATTGGAAGAAACTATTGAAATGCAAAGATTTATTCAAGGGTCACATGGTGAAGAAAAGTGCATTGAACAAATTAATTACATTGACTTCCAGCATCAATTACATATCAAAAATATTGATATGAAAACACTTATATGGAATAATCAATACTCAACTAATGAAAAATCGGGGTCTTCATTAGATTTGTCATTTTTGAAGTTCATCCCAAATCGTTAAATGTATGAATCAAAGGTATTGTTATCACAATCAGCAACTAAAATCCATAATGCACTAAGAGTGCATAATAGAGATGTAAATTATTTTGAATGCTTGAAAGAAATAAAAAATTATATTGAAGATACATATGAGTAAGTTGATGTTATTGATGTTTTATCACTAGTTTCAAATAGACTCAAAAAAGACTTGCTGGCAAAACAAAACCGAAAATGGGGCTTAGACAAGAAAGGATCTTGAAAAAATAGATTTAAATAAATTGAGGAAGAAACTAGATAAATAGTAATGACATCCCTAGTGGAGTGGCCAATCTATTGTAGGATAATTGTACCCTCCAGGAGTTAGCTCCCTTAGGCTCTTCCTAGACCTAGGACAGAATACAAATACAAACAATAGACTTTCCTGGATATGAATCACACATGAATAAATATATGAGA
>JASDQU010106064.1:107467-123678 GCA_032191745.1 Picea mariana
AGTCCAAATAATTTCACAAGGCAACAAATCTACAATTTATACAAAGAACATGTTGAAGATTCTAAATGAAATGGTGACTTCATTGCATATGCGTATTTTTTAAGAGTGTGGAAAAAACAAGTCAACAATGTTTGTATTCCTAGGAAGTCAAGGACGAGGGTTTGCAGTACATGTGCTTATCTTAAGGAGAGAAAGGAAAAATCTTAAGGGGTTAAAAGAGGTATGTCTCTACAAAATTATTTGTTGTAACTATATAGTTATTAATTATGAAAACTTGTCATCAATATTTTCATTTTATGTTATTTGCAAATTCAATTATGAAAGCATTTCAAGAACATCGCAATCAATAAACAAATGAATGAAAACAAATTGTATGAACATCGAAAGAAGTGTTATGATGCTCCAGATAAAAAAACAAGGTTTCATAATGGATGGCATAAATAAGAAAAAGACACTTTTACCACTTTTTACTATATACCAAAGAATTTAAAGGAGGAAAATTATATTCATTTTCACTTGGTTGGTTGTATGATTTTTAAAGGTCAAATGTCTCTTAGGGTTTACCTCGCATCTCCAAATATTCACAATGATGAAAATCTTACCATCATTATAATTCATCATGTGCTTATTCATTGGTCCAGTAATCTTCCTCAAGCTCTGTATCTACAATTGGAAAACATCAAGGATAAAAACAAAAATCAGATTGTGTTTAAACATATAAACATGTTAGTTGACCCAATAATTTTTCAAAAGGTAAAAGTTATTTTCTTTATTTGGGGGCACACACATGACCATATTGATCAGATGTTTTGTTTTTTTGCACTAACATTAAAGAAAAGAATGTTGGGATCCTACCATAATTAATTGAAACTATTAAGAAAGCGTATTGTTCAGAGCCCATTTTTCACATATTGGAAGAAACTATTGACATGCAAAGATTTATTCAAGGGTCACATGGTGAAGAAAAGTGCATTGAACAAATTAATTACATTGACTTCCAGCATCAATTACGTATCAAATATATTGATATGAAAACACTTATATGGAATAATCAATACTCAACTAATGCAAAATCGGGGTCTTCATTAGATTTGTCATTTTTGAAGTTCATCCCAAATCGTTAAATGTATGAATCAAAGGTATTGTTATCACAATCAGCAACTAAAATCCATAATGCACTAAGAGTGCATAATAGAGATGTAAATTATTTTGAATGCTTGAAAGAAATAAAAATTAGATTGAAGATACATATGAGTAAGTTGATGTTATTGATGTTTTATCACTAGTTTCAAATAGACTCAAAAAAGACTTGCTGGCAAAACAAAACCGAAAATGGGGATTAGACAAGAAAGGATCTTGAAAAAATAGATTTAAATAAACTGAGGAAGAAACTAGATAAATAGTAATGACATCCCCAGTGGAGTCGCCAATCTATTGTAGGATAATTGTACCCTGTAGGAGTTAGCTCCCTTAGGCTCTTCCTAGACCTAGGACAGAATACAAATACAAACAATAGACTTTCCTGGATATGAATCACACATGAATAAATATATGAGATAATGGAATAAGAATCCTACTTGGTAATTTGATGGTTGTCCCTGCACGCTCCTTGGTTGTTCACTCTTTAGAAGGTGTCCTTATCTTTCACTAATGCAGATCTGCACACATGGAAGCACAAACAGACACCTCTCACAAGATCAAATATAACATGTATGAATTGATAGCAAATCTAATAATATAACATGAAAACATGGAAATAATAACTCTCTACAAGAATCATAATAACCACATACATCCAAATAGATGGGAAAGTCATGTGCATTTTCTATTAATAAAATAAGAAGCTTACAATCAAATGACTTGATGAATCTCTTCCCAATCTCCTTGCCCAAGTTCTATGATCAATCTGACAGTATAAGATTACTCTTTCTTTTCCTCCCTCATTTCCCATGAGAGACCCTCAATATATAGGATGATGGACATAAGATGAGGGATGAATCTAGACACTCAAGATAACAAACTTTTCAAGGTTGTATTATGAGAAATACAAAATTTGATTTCATCTCTTTGTAACCAATCATAATTGGGGAGTAACAAACCTGGTTGTGCCCTACATTCTTGTAGTTTGCAACTGGTCACAACTTGCAAGAGAGCAACTCGCGACCAACAAATTTGGGTCTTGAGTTGCAAAGGAACAACCCACAACCAGGAAAAAGGATGCTAAAAACTCAAGGGAAAGGTGGCATAACTCAGTGTCTCAGCCTTCTAACCTCTAGATGATGTCCATCAGGTGATCAGGTGGAAAATAATTGTATAACAGATTCCCCCTAAAGTTTGAGGTCAGAAGAGGTGTATGATGGCCGAAATACTTTACGAGCAAAAATCATGGAGCTTTAGGCGAAGGAATATGGGAAGAAACTATAATCGGTCTTGCATAATAATAACAACCCCAAGATAGTCATACCCATGCTCGGTAATAGAAACTAAGCATAGCCTCCAAAAAATACATTGTGGATCCAATCATGACACAACTGACAAGATCATGGCCATGAAAGAATACACTATGGATCCTTAACACAAGTGAGATCATAGCCATGACCAAGTAAAAATGTGGATCTATGTTACAGTATACAAATCAGTGAGATGACTCGATGCCCGTGCGATCTTTGAATCAATTATGAATGACTCCATCGCAACCCGGGAGGAGAGACAGTAATGAAGATGTCTCCTAGGCTACCAGGGTCTTCTACACAAACCCAACAGGTATGATTCAACTCATGTGAATGGATGTTCTGATGTCAAACATGAGGGGAATTCATCTAATTACCATTCATTGATGCATATCGTTAACGGACATGAGGCAATCCACCGATGATGATGATGGACCCCAATATACCTAGTACAATCTAGTGATTGTGAATGGAGGAGCTATGGTCGAACACTCGTAGACTCATTCAATAGGATCCAATGTTGAATTGCAAGGGAACTTGCCACTGATTTTTGCTAGTCCCAAGGTACTAACTAGTTTCTAGATTTCAATCCTAGATAATGATATGGTGTCAACATGACAAAATTTGTCAAAGAAGGGCCTTGATGTATCCCCCATAAATCGACACGAAACATACAAAGGTAGATGGTGTGAAAAGTATAATAGTAGAGAACAACTGACTCATGGATGGCCGATATAAACGGGCTAAAGGATTGAAAGTGGTCGACACATGCTAACTTCCCTTGAACAAAACAACACAACAAGTGACTTGACCTGGAAGCATTGACTCGAAAATGACCAAAACACTCGCCATGGATGACTGAAAGAGTAACCAGACGATGGAGTCCAAGAACTCATAGAGATGGTAATGACTCAGAGACAATGGATAGACCAACTGTCATACATAGATATGAAACAGGTGTGATGTTCAAGGGTGACTTGATGGATGGCTACCATTTGTGAAGATGACTAGACTGAAAACCCCCCTACTCTTTTTATTTATTTCATGTTTGAACAAGCACAAAATAAAGTGGAAGTATGCTCAATATGCTCACCTGTGGATTTATTTTCAAGCTCGTGGTGGAGAATGGTGCTCAACGTTCTTTCCGATATTTAAGAAATCTGGAAAGATCCTAAAGAAAAATCCATATGCGATATCGTGGATTTAAAGAGCCCAAGAAAGTGAATGCTCGCTTTCCATTTCATGTTTAGAGAGTTTGAAAGGACAAATAAGACTTCAAGGAGTACCTTTTTCATGGTTGATTACTGAGCGTGATAAAGTGGTAATAGTAAGCTCAGCTGGAGAGAATGATTCTTATGTGATGATGTTCCAGGTGCATGGAACATGACTTAAGCAATGAGGAATGCAAATGGTACTGGCAGGTGAGATCCACTCTTAGCAGTTGTTCTCTCCCTGGGTAGGTGGGTGAAAAATAGATGCCAAATAATGCAAGAGGCGGATGGTCAAGATTATTGCATAACAGTAAGCAGGATATGGGAAAACAGCATAGAAGCGGCGGGAATCATGATGCAAGCAACAAATGCATAGGCGACCATTAAGCAAGAAGAAAAATGTTCATGAACCCCCACGGGATATGGCCAGAATATAGATGAAGAGAGGAAAAATGAGGATCAATCTTCAAGTCATGACGGGGATAAAGGAGGGCACCCGAGCCTACAAAAAAAACGTAGCATTGGGCACCAAATGGAGATCTAGATTCTAATTAGGGCGTCCATGAATGATAGGCACTATCGACCCAGTTATGACATGCAAAAGGAGTGGCTAATGTCATAATCGATCGGCTTCGAACCTAAGTCATAGTGCTTGCAGTATGGACAGTTAATAATGCAAGGCAGGAAAATGCAGGGAAAACTCTATTCCTATATGTTGGTTTGGAAAACACGTAACTCAAGTTCAATGGATGTATCCATCTTTGTAATAAAAATGTCCCTAGAATCCTATCAGCACATGTAAACTAGATTCCAAAGTAAAAACGCATAGTGAAATATCAAAAAAGAAAATATTTTTGGACTTTTTGGATATGATATATGCAAAACAAAAGCACTCACACTACACACCTATGTACAAGTCACTACACATCTTGATGGTTTACACAAAGTAGAGCCTATTGAAAGGCTTATGCCAAGGATCTTTTTCATAATCGATGAACTCATGAGTCATTTTTGGCATCATATGGCACACCATGTCAAGGTCATGCCGCATAGGAATGAATTTATGCATACGAAGATACTCATCATGAGTGGTTTCATGAGATATGGAATTTCCTTGATGGGATCCATCAAGACATGAAGGAAGTACAAAACATAAATATCCGATGGAAGGGGAAGCAAAGAATTCGTTGGCAAGTTCTGAAAATGAAATCTAAGGAGGAAAAGGGTTAAGACTAGGGGTTTCATTGGATCTCCCAACAAATGCCTCCAATCGTGGGTTGAATCTCATTATGATAACTCTCATTGGTTCATAATCAGGAAAATATGATTGATTCACCACCTCGTCCTTTGGATTTTCTATGGAATCCATGACTTCCAATATGGCCTTTTCTGAAGGCAACTCAGGATCTAGGATGGTATGTGAACTCGAAGAGTCAACAACTCATACGATAGGGGTAGGTTGATCGCACTCCATATGAGTATGGAAGTGTTGTCCAGTATCAACATATGTTGATGGGATTTTCAGATCGACAATCTCAATTGTGATGAGAGGAATGGATGCTCCATATTTATCAACATCCTCAAGAGGAGGTACCACCCAAGGGTCAAAAGACCTGAGGGATCCACTAGTAAATGAAAAAATCATGTTGATAGGAGCTACATAGGTAGTATCAAGTGCAAGAAGGGGGAATATCCCCATAAGAGATTAATCTTTGAACATACATGTACCGACACTTTGTACCCCCTAGAAGAATCRCCTATAAAAGGCGCATTGGTGCTAGGATTAGCTCGCAAGTCGGGTGTGCAATAATCAAGTTGGACTATGGTGACTATCTTTCCTTGATGGGGAAAATGTATGAGGCGAAAGACAATGGATGCAACAACTTTTATTGTATAGAACCAAGTGTGACCCAAGAGAAGATTATAGTCGAGTGTGGTATTGACCACTTCGACTTCCACAGAGACAACTTTGCACCCAAGCTCAATGGATAAAGAGGTGAGAATTTTGTGGGCTTTGAAAAAGTTTCCATCAAAATATTTTAAGATGGTTTGAGATGTAGTGAGTTGAGGAGAACCAAAGGATTTCCAAAATGAAAAATACATAATGCAAGTAGTCGCTCCTTTGCCAATCATCGTATGAAATATATTCGTGTTAAGACAACCAATTGTGATTTGAAATGCTAGTTGGTGTGAGAGATGCGTCTCACTATGTTCTATGTCGAAGGAAACGATGTTTGACATCGAAGGGTCGATTCCACCTATGGCTAATAATAAGGATTTATGTTGTGAAGGATGGATCTGCAATACTTCAAGTGCTGACATGGCACATGATTCCTGGGCGAGATCTTCCACTATACTATAATTTTGAGTTGCTCGGGCATTCAGGTTATGGGTAGTTTGTCGAAGTAACCCTTTTGGAGGGTAGATTGCATGTTTGAAATCTAGTTTCTCTAATGTGAGAGGTCCATTAGGTGGTGGAGTTTATGGAGGATCCTTAGATGAAGTTTACCTCTCGGGAGTGTCATATTTCTTCACTCTGGTGGATAATGCCACTGTATATTTAACCATCATAATGTTTGCAATTGATGACCCTGCATTGCCCCTGGCGGTTGGAGATGAAATAATTTGTGCAACCATTTGTTGTTGTTTGGGGGAAAGGATTGGTTAATACCATTGGTTTGGAAGGATATCCCCTCGCTCGAGATATTGATGGACCTTGGCAAGGTGAGGGAAATATTTGATAAAATGGTCCTCCTTACACACCATACAAGTATATTTTACCTTTATTTTTTTTTCCCTCGGCATTGGGGTCTTGGGTTTGTTGACCTGTCTATTCAAGAGAATTCTTCTTTTTCTTATTGTTATAATTTTTCTTCTTCCCTCGAGATTCCTAAGGGTTCTTTGGTGCGATGGACTGCATCATGTTCACCTCGTAGGTTTGAGCAGGGTCCAGAGTTGAATTACTTTTGGGTGCCTATAGTCAATTGACTAAGCCATCCATTCAACTGGCTAACTCTGGTGGAAGAGACAGGAGAAACCACACCATCAGCATGGGGTCCCGGTGTTGGTAGAGGAGTTTCATTCAATGGTAATTAAGAAGCATCAGGAATGAGGTCGTATAGTGTACCTAACTGTGAATAAATCAAATCTAAGTGTTGGGCACAATGAATAGCCTGCTCCTCAGTTATGGCTTTGGACATGGCAACCTCTCTAGCGATGGGAGGCAATAATTATTTTGTAAACCAATCATCCAAGAGTTGATCCTCGATTGGGGCTTTAACGAGTTTTCTTCATCGCCTCCACTCATGAATATGGTCAGAGATATGTGTAGCGATGTTCTGACGTAATGAGGTCAGAAGCTCTATCCCCATTTCATATCGGATGGGTAATTGGAAAAGGGTCAAAAATAAAATTTCCAAAGCAATAAAGTTGTTAAATGAAGCAGCCGGTATCTCAATGAACCACTTTGAGGCATTTCCAATTAAGGTGCAAGGGAAAATATGTATATGATTGTTGTCATCCAACAAAGAGTTGGAGATGCACCACAAACGATAAGTTGTGATGTGTGTGGTGGGATCTCCTCTTGTCTTGCCATTGAATTTTGGAATGTTTGCTGGAATTTTCACTGGAATGGTCATCCAAGTGGGAATGTGCATTATGGGATCATTCATGAGTCTACATAAATCGAGTAATTCTAGAGTAGCCAAAAATGGCAATTGAGTGTTCGCGAACGAATTATGGTCTACAAGTAATGACATTTTGAGACCAAAAGGACCATATGGCGCTTCCATATACTCACTAAAGGCAGGAAAATAACCCCCTTGATAAGGATTCCCTATAGGTATATAACACCTCCCTGGTAAGGATTTCCCATTGGCATATAAGAACCCCCCTATTGAGGATTATTTGGGGGATTGGTGCCCCCAGGAAAAGGAGCATTTCCAGGGATGTTAATGTTCGCTGGAATGGGTACATTACCAGGGGAATTATTGCTCCCAGGTAGTGGGGGGTTTCCTGTAACAGAGGGATTATTGCTTCCAAGGAAGGGAGGGATTCCAAGAGTATTGTTTCCCCCAACGTTGGGAGTACCCCAAGGGACGTTGTTTCACCCCGGGAAGGGAGTACCCCAATGGACATTGCTGCCTCTGGGGAAGGGATTTCCACCATATTGATTAGCACTAATTCCACTATTCCAATTCCATCCAAATGGGGAGCCAGTACTAGGTATGTTTTGGCCAATTGGTGGGTTACTAGAAGAGAAGACAAAGTCACTCCCTGGATTATCTACAGACCTTTTTCGTACATTGGATTGTAAAACAAAGGCATGGGTTTGATGAACCCTAGGCGAGGAATTCGATGAAACTAGATGGGCTATGGGTTGACTCCAAAGAGAAAATGGTTCTTGATGTGATGTAATGAGTGGATTTCCTGCTTTAGTAGTTGAAGATACAGGTGGAGTTCCAAATCCACCCACTGATTATAAAGGTGGATTTTCACCATATTTATTAGCACTAATTCCACTATTCCAATTCCATCCAAATGGGGAGCCAGTACTAGGTGCGTTTTGGCCAATTGGTGGGTTACTAGAAGAGAAGACAAAGTCACTCCCCGGATTATCTACAGACCTTTGTCGTACATTGGATTGTGAACCAAAGGCATGGGTTTGATGAACCCTAGGCTAGGAATTCGATGAAACTAGATGGGCTATGGGTTGACTCCAAAGATAAAATGGTGCTTAAGGTGGTGTAATGAGTGGATTTCCTTCTTTGGTGATTGATGATACAGGTGGAGTTCCAAATCCACCCACTCATGATAAAGGTGGGTTTCCTACTCTACTAAGTGATGATATAAGTGGATTCTTAGGTCCACTAGTTGATGACACAAGCAGATTTATTGGGACATTGCTTTGCATGCTAGACACCGTGGGAGTATAAATTGGAAAGGTAGAAGCAGCGTTGCCACTCGACATGGGTGTATTTAATGTTAGAAAAGGGTCACTATTAGGATAATATCATTTCCCTAAGACCTGTGGGAAAGAGTCAGGTAGAGGAGAGGTGTAAGGAGGGTTAAGATGACCTTTATGGTTACGACTCCATATGGATCGTCTCCTATTATGGGATCTTCCACGTCAGTAGTATTGGTGTCTTCAGATGTTGAACTCATCCATTATCTAACAAATGGTCATAGGTCTTTGTAGTCGGGTATGGATAACCCAGTGGTAGTTATAGAAAAATGGTAGAGTATATTTCGCACAAAAAGTGGGGAACCTTCTAACTCGGGTCAAGGAGAAGGACAAGAAATCAATCAATATTGGAAAACTGGTCGTTCATATTGATACGATATTTCTGGACCAAGCCTGATAGTTCTTCTGGAATGAAGACAACGTAATTCAACCACAACAGATAAGGAAAAAGATTAAATAAATCAAAATATAAATATTATGGCAAACCATGAAACCAATACATAGAGCACACACCTAGCAGTCACATGTGCAGCTACCTAGGATAGGCCAGTAAGGTTACCACTTCACAAAAATGTGGTCGAGTGGAACAATCGTTAATCAAGATTATCATGTGGTGGGGAATACCAGGTCAAGTCTTGGCACTCAAAATTTTGAGAATGTTGGAGTTACTCTGGGGATGTCCACATCTCAAAACCCCCAATAAGTGAAGTAGTCCCACCAAGAAAATGGAGAGGAGATATCCTAGCCACTTAATTAGCTTGACCTAGTGCTTAACTCAGCATGTGAGGCAAGCTTTCCTGGAACTGGTTTTGTTACTAATGGATTTTCACTCATTAATTTTCCTAGTCTCATTTGGTGGCCTTGGAGAATTAACTCTCCAAACCTATTCCAGGGCCCTAGATCCTAAGCTATTGTTGGTTTGATATCAAAAAAAGTTGTTCTAATTACTTTTAATTGCGCTTGATTTTAAATGGTTGTTGTTTACTCAAAGGGAAAGGAATAAAAAATAATTTATGGTGTTTTGACTCAAGAACAATCCCAAAAGAAAGCTATATGCAAAAATGCAAAATTTTCTTTCGATGAAAAACTACTTAAGGGAAAGGGAGAGAGATTTTTATTTTTCAATGAAATATGTGCACCAATGCGAATGAAATTCCTTAATGAAATGCAAACTTTTTCCTTAAAATGTTTTCGACAATGCAAATTTCAATTCCACTAGTGAACCAAAGACTCTTAACCAAATTATTCTAAAATGCAATGCAAATCTCTTTAAAAGAAAAAGAAAAATGTGGTTTTTTTTTAAAGATTATGCCAAGAAAAAAAACCACACCTTTTTCATCACACAAACAAAAAAGTATGTGTAGCAATATATCAGAAAGATTATGAACAATCGAAAATGATGTATTACAAATGAAGCAAAAATTCCAAGTATACCTGGAGATGAGGTGGCAAATCAAGAAAGTTTTCTTTGTTTAAACAATGGAAGAAAATCTGAAGGAAAACCCAAACAATCTTTCAAACATTGAAGAAGAGTTGTTTGCACTACATGTCAAACAGGACATTAACGTAGCACTAATGCAAGAATACATTGAGAAATGGTGAAATAAAGCCTTGGAAACAATTACCCAATAAATAAATCCCTTTTCTATCTATGTTGTCTATACTCTAAATAATATAATATAACCAACTTTACTTCAATCATAGGCGAGTAGGTCCATGCCATAGAATAAGACATACTCCTACCTACTCATTGTTGTACTCACAAGAGACTCCCCAAGTGAAGCATTACAATATGATGGATTCCCATTCCCCTTCCTCCTCTTCCTATCAGTAGATTAGGCAAATGGCAAGGAGAATAGTATGATAGAAGCCCTAATGCTATTGATCTTTATTGGATAACCTTGATATTGATTTACCTCAATACTTCAGGACCTTACCTGAATATTAAGAGGCGCCAATATGAAAAGTGGGAGGTTGTAGACTATAACTATTTACTTATATTATGTTGTCTCGGCAGGAGCTCCAATAAGTTCATATTATTATTTTAAAATCAAATGGACTCACTTATAGGGGTACCACTAGCACTAAGATTTTGAGGGAATAAGGTTAGAGAATCCAAATCATACCCACAAAAACAAGAAGTGCTTTGAATCAATCAAACAAATGGCACACAAAAGAAAAAAAATTCAAATGACTTGAAAACAAATTGTAGAAATGACTATTGGAACAAATTTGGGAAAGATCTATAAGGTTGTAAGAAAAATAGAAAACATATTTGGGCTAGATCTGGAGGATTCCCCTTCATAAAATAACCTTTTCATGCATAGTCGCATTTTGTCAATTGAGACAAAGTGATTGGTCGCTAGTTTCACATGAGAAACCTGCAACCACAAGCATTGGTCACACTACACAGTGCATTTTTTTTGGGCGGTCATGTGTTGTAATGGAGAAAATCATGACCACAATGTGGGATCTCTCTGTATGCATAGACAACCCGCGACCGTGATCGTACATATGAAAAAAATTGATAGATCTAAGGCATATCTATCAAATCTCGGACTGAAAATTTTCAAACAGACTCGGAAAATACTTGCTCGTAGAACAAAATAAAAAATGGGGCTTAGACAAGAAAGGATATTGAAAAAATTGATTTAAATAAATTTAGGAAGCAACTAGATAAATAGTAATGACATCCCCAATGGAGTCGCCAATCTATTGTAGGATAATTGTACCCTACAGGAGTTAGCTCCCTTAGGCTCTTCCTAGACCTAAGACATAATAGAGATACAAACAATAGAATTTTCTGGATCTGAATCACACATGAATAAATCTATGAGATAATGGAATAATAGGCCTACTTGGTAATTCAACAATTGTCCCTACATGCTCCTTGGTTGTTCGCTCTTTCGAAGGTGTCTTTCTCTTTCACAAATGTGGATCTGCACACATGGAAGCACAAATGGAAACCTCTCAGAAGATCAAATATAACATGTATGAATTAATAGCAGATCTAATGATATAACATGGAAACATGGAAATATTAACTCTTTACAAGAATCATAATAACCACATACATCCAAATAGATGGGAAAGTCATGTGCATCTCCTATTAATAAAATAAGAAGCTTACAATCAAATGACTTGATGAAGCTCTTCCCAATCTCCTTTCCCAAGCTCTATGATCAATCTGGTAGTACAAGCTTACTCTTTCTTTTTCTCCCCCATGTCCCATGAGAGACCCTTAATATATAGGATGATAGAGATAAGATGGGGGATGAATCCATACACTCAAGATAACAAACTCATCCAGGTTGTATTACAAGAAATCCAAAATTTGATTTCATATCTTTGTAACCAATACTAATTGGGGAGTAATAGACCTAGTCACGCCCTGCATTCATGTAGTTTGCAACCGATCGCAACTTGTAAGAGAGAAAATTGCAACCAACAACTTTGGGTCATGAGTTGCAAAGGAACAACCCACGACCAGGAAAAAGGATGTTGAAAACTAAAGGTAAAAGTGACATAACTCAGTGTCTCATCCTACTAACCTCTAGATGATGTCCATTTGGTGACTAGGTGGAAAATAACTATACAACAAATAGATACATGCCTATTTAATGGTGTGTACAAGCCAAAGATGATAGTCAATACATAGATCAATAGAAAGATAAAAAGAAAGAGTCAAAATATAAATTGTCACTTGATAGACATCTTAAAATTATAGAATGTTAGCATACTTGTTTATGACTTCCATTTGATAAAGAGAGACTCTCTTCACTCTAGGGCCACAAATATTGTCAAGAGGTTGTTAGCACAAGAAATAGGTGCAATATGGGAGTGTAGTGAACCTAGTTGTAGATCCAAAAGGCTTCTAACATCTGAAATATTAGGCATGCATGTATGCTCAAATGATACACTCATTGATAATAGAGGAAAATATGGGTCATCTACACCTTCACCCAATCATTCATCTGAAGATAATGAAGATTATGATGGCGTCTCATAATCCATGAATGAATTTCAATTAGTGTATCAAACATTTTATACATTTTTTATTAATATGATCTTCAAGTATGGTAACTCTAATCAAGTCAGTGCTAGAAGTAATACCAGTCTATTAGCATGTGTTGGCTTACATTATGAAAAGAATCTTAAACAAGATCATAAAGTTGTGTTTCAATTACTTGTGGAGAGGCAGCAATGAGTTCAAAGGTTTACATCTAACTAGTTGGAATAAAATTTCTTTCCCAAAGAAATGGGAAGGCTAGGTTTTAAAAAACATCTTTATATTTGGAAAAGCTCTATCAACTCGCTCTCTTTGGAATTTCATTTCTAAACCTAGTCTTTGGCATGATATTCTTATTGATAAGTATTTGGAGTATGGTTTTATAATTGACTTGGTAGTGAAAGAACATAAGAGCATGCATGGTGTATCTAACCAATGTAAAGCTCTCTAAATTTTATTTCCATTTATAGGGAAATTTCTTACCTAGAAGGTTGGAAAAGGGTCAACAGTCAAGGTTGCAGTAAATGCGATTATGGGATGTTCATTGGATTTTTGTTTTATGACTGAACTGGTACATTGGCTTCAAATTCATGGGAGAGCTACTTTAGACTTGATTGTTGATGAGGTTTCCAAAACAATTTGGAGACAAGGTTGGTACATTGTCATTCAATTAGGGATCCATGTTGAATGGGGACCGTTTTGGGATCTCTTCCTTTCGGCACTAAATAAAGGCCATGTAAGAATTGTAGACCAAAGAGATGAACTATTCTCGATATATGATGTTACGGGTGGTCAATACATTACTAAATGTGGATATCAAGCTTTGATGGAGGATAGAATTCCCACTGCACAAGAGTTTAATTCACATGTGGTTGATCCTCACATGTAAAATACTAACCTGGGATACTTTATAGAAACGATGTTCGAATGGCCTTGGAATATGTGTATTGTGCATGGAAAATGTTGAGATATTTCCCATTTATTTATTCATTGCAAGTATTCTAAGGTTGTTTGGAAACAAATGTTGAAATCCTTGAGCATCCAAGATTCATGGTATAAATTCAATGTTGACGAGTGTCTGAAAGATCAGTTTTCAAAGAGGCATTTAAAATAGTTTCGTGCACTTCCCTTTGTGCTGTCTTGGAGCATCAAGACAGAAAGGAAGATTGAAATCTTTCAGATGAAACGTATGCCTGCGAAAATTGTGGCCCTTAGAGTTGTTAATACTTTCGTTCTTTATTCAAAAATTGTTGAAGCACAGGTTTGTAGACATATTCAGGAGCTCATTTCTTATCATGGTTCCCCCTGGGATTTTTTTTATGGCGCATACCAATATCGTGTGTGTGGACTTGGTTTTATGTTATTTATCGATGAACATAAGTTATTCTCCTTTAAGGCAAATGTGGGAGCAGACACCAATAATAGGGTATAATTTATATCTCTATTATCATTTTAAGGTTTGCTAATAACCAAAATGTCAGGATTATTACTGTGATGGGCGTTTATATTTTGGTAATTAAGTGGATGAAAAAAGAGGCATGAATTCAAAATATCCATTTGATTTCCTTAGCCTCGCAAAATTTAGATGTTTCGGAATCGCTATTTCAAATTCAATATCAACACATCTTTTGGGAGCATAATTATGCAGTGAACACTTTGTCAAAAGAGGGACTGTCCATTCTAGTTTGATCCTTTTATATTATTTTACCCTTAGGAGAGGTGGAGGAAATGGCTACTGGTCTCTTAGATGAGATGATAAATGTCTAATTTTCAATGGACTGTACTGATATTTTTTGGATGATATTGTTGAGGATGTAATTTTTTACTTTTTGATGCATGGGTATTGATAATAAAATTGTCGACATATTGATGATGTCATTTTGAAAGGAAGACATGCCTCTGATATCTTTTTTTTTGTGATTCAGGCACCTTTGGATTGTACTTTCATTCTCCTTGAATAGAAAAGTATGTTTTTCCTTTGGGAAAAAAAATGGTAACTTTGAAGGATTGTTTGAACCTACATATGATCTCCCACAAAGTTACGAATCATTTATATGTTTCTTGTTGTATATGATTTGATTATGAATAATATAACACGATTGCTTAGCTTAGTGTATTTGAATATGGACAATGCAAGGATATTTGTATGAAATACTTTATGTTTAATTCAATGCAATTTGTATTTAGTTTTTTATTAATAAGTAGAAAATATTTTGAATTAATATTAAATTTTAAATTGTAGGGTGATATCGGCATGCCATTATTATTTTTTGGTTCTTCAAATGATAAATTAACCTTAAAGGAGTGCACATTTTAAGGTTGATTTTATGGTTTTGTTTGCAATAATACTAGTTTTTTGGGCCATGGTTTTAAAAAATGTCACAATTTTAAACCCAATAAAAAAAGGGGGTGGTAATTGTAGCACTACTTCTCAATTCAAGGGTTGATTTTGAGATTTTTTTTGCAATGGTACCAGTTGTTAAGGCTATGATTTCAAAAATGTTGCAATTTTAAGCCCTGCAAAAAATTGTTATTGATAGCACCACTTTTTAGTTTGGTGTTGATTTTAATATTTTTGTTGCAATGGTACTCGATGTTAAGTCCATGGCTTCAAACAAGTTGCAATTTTAACAATGAAAAAAAATGTTACTAGTAGCACCACTCTTCGATTCAAGGGTTGATTTTAAAGTTTTTGTTAACAACATTATAGGAATTTAAGGCCATGGTTGCAAAACGTTATAATTTTAACCTCCCCCCGCTCCCCCACACAAAAAAAAGGTTCTACTAATAGCACCACTTTTGTATTTGAGGTTGATTTAGGTGTTTTTGACACAAAAATGTGGGTTTTAAAGCCTACAGTTCTCATTTTGAGGTCACAATTATCATCAAGTTGGTAACTATGTTCATATTTGGGACATGATTTTTGTAAAAAAAAGGTGATGGGTTTGTCCACTAATTAAGTTATTCCATAATACAAAAATTGTTTGTATTCTATATTGCTTTATATGCATCTTGTTCACTATTTGTGTTATGTCTATTCATACGTTAATGCCCGTAACTTAATCAGTGCAACCTATTGTAGTTGTCTCCCAATTTACATCAATTAATGCAACCTATTGAAGTTGTCTTCCAATTTGCATCTTGGAATTACACCCATAACCCAAGCAACATCAGTAATTAACACACAACATAATCAATAAAGACTACACTGGTCTAACAAAACACAATGCATAAAGAGAACTATGCTAATATTAAATAATTTATAACATTAACAAAAATTGCGTCAAAAGAATAAATCCTACTTAAAGAAATATAACAAAGCACAAATTAATACCAAACACAAAGAAGATATGATACATGTTTAAATTAGTTGAAAAACATGAAATTACATTATTATAGTTTAACTTTATTTGTCTATCTCACTCATATTATTTAACAAATGAGAACCTAAGGTGGGTTGAAGGTGTTGACATTTAAAATGGTCAATATGAACAAGATTGTGAAGTGTCGCAATGAATAAAGCTACTACAAACTTTCAATAGCTTCATTGGCTCTAATAAATACCAACTTCACCCTAG